>JACRUU010000005.1:31561021-31626021 GCA_030449085.1 Kryptopterus vitreolus
AGTCAAAACAATTATACTGTTTCAGAAAAGACTGACTTATTTTGTGTGTTTTTATTTTTTACATTCTCAAAGCAATAGGTACAAGAAGTTTAAAGAAAGAGTATTTATTTTCTGTGATTTTCTTCCCCCCACTTTTATTCTTTCCCCAATGTTCTTTCAAAAGTGGAATTTTGTCGCGTGCGAGTGCAATCCGACGGCCCGGACAAAAGCAAAACCTTCCCGTTTTATCCGCGAAAGGGTAAATTCGGTTAATTTTAAGCGGTTCAAGAGGCGCACTGGCATTTTCCTCGACCACGCCACTCGGGTGACTCGAGTAACGCGCTGCCGTAGTGTTTCGTTTCAGTCTCAACCACTGTCTGCCTGGGTTTGTCTATCACTAAGAGTGGATATATCATGGTTATTGTGTGCTGCATGGATAAGCTGATTGATGTGTCTTAAACCCAAGGGCACTTCCTCGTCACAAGCTACACTCTGTTCTAGATCGGCAAGTCTTTGCGTTAATCCCGGTGCAACGAATGCTCCGTGTTCCGGTTCCAGTCTGTTACCGGAACTTTTACACGTTTACTTTTTTTTTTTCTTTCTTCTTTCTTTTTTTTCTTCTTCTTTTTCTGCACTGAGTGACCATGCAACCAAAGCTCTCTGTCCAAAGCATAAAATGTCACTCGCAGCTTTTAATTTCGATGCACCTGTTTTCTAGCGGCACGTCTGGTGAAGGTGCTGCTGCTTGAGCCACGTTACACAAAAAAACGCCCGTAGTTTTGGGATGGGAAATAAAAAAAAAAGCACTTTTGGAAGCTGGGTGGCTACATGGTTGAGTATGAAAATGTACAGGCTTTGTTTAGAGTGTGAACAATGCACGATGGTGGTGCTGATTTATGATAAGGGATTGACACTGGGAAAATGGCTAACACTTGTTTAAAATGTTACATACGCTTCGGTTCTTTACACACGTTTATTGTAAAAAAAAGGCACATCAATTTTGGCACCTACGTCCATCCGATAAACTTGCCTTTCTTTTTTTTTTGTTTGTTTGTTTGTTTGATCAAAGTGGAAAATATTCATCCTTTTGGGATTTCTTGTCATAAACTTTCATTTAACTACTATACAGTTACCACTAGTTATTCATTCTTTCATTTTATCATTACTACTCTTAATTCATTATAAAATCCAACCAGTATATTTATTAGCTGACAAACATTGAGGCTTTTAAAAAGGTATTTCTTGTGAATGACTTTTTAATATGTATATATTTTTTTCCTTTTAAGATCAAACTGTTAATATGCTTTAATAAATTTTAAATATTAACAAAAGTCCAGCATCTGAAGCCAAACCCTTCAATCATTGAATCAGCTATTTATTTATTTATTTATTTTCAAACAGACATGTATTCTTTTACTCTGCAACTACATACTGCCTGTTTAAAGTGTTGTGTACATGTGAGAGAAAGTGTAGTTCATCTATATGTGTACAGAAATGATAAAGGTAAGATATTTCTGTATTTTTATATTTCATACGATCGTCCCGAGTGTCGATTCGTCTGCATACAGCACCTTCTGAACGAACGATTCTTTGGGTTGAGAAAGCTTAATATTGAGCTGTATTTAATTGAGAACATTATATTTATATATATATATATATATATATATATATATATATATATATATATATATATATATATATATATATATATGTATGTAATTGAAAAGTTGCACTACTTTTTGAATAGGGACAGTTGTAATCTGTACCCTTTTACATTTCCTATATATATCTATATATATATATTAGTATGTATGCGTGTGTGTGTATATATATATATATATATATATATATATATATATATATATATATATATATATATATATATATATATATATATATATATATATATATATATATAGGGCCACGGTGGCGTAGTGGTTAGCACGTTCGCCTCACACCACCAGGATCCGGGTTTGATTCCCGTCTCGGCAATGTGTGTGTGGAGTTTGCATGTTCTCCCCGTGCCTCAGGGGGTTTTTCTCCGGGTTCTCCGGTTTCCCCCTGGTCCAAAAACATGCACGGTAGGTTGATTGGAACCTTGGAAAATTGTCCCTAGTGTATGAATGTGTTTGTGAATGTGAGTGTGTGTGTGATATATATATATATATATATATATATATATATATATATATATATATATATATATATATATATATATATATATATATATATATATATATATATATATATATATATATATATATATATATATATCGAATCCACTCTGGAGTGTAGGATTGAGAAGTTTTTGAGGAACTATGAACAATTTTCTATGTTTGATAAAAAAAAAAGCCACCTTGATCATTCCTGACCCCCTGTTTAGTCTGCAATGGTTTATTTATTAATTTTTTTTCCTTTATAGTTTAATAGTTCATGAGCCTTTCCTTTAAAAACTGTACAATATTTAAAACTTTCCTCCGATTTAGGAAGACGGTACCCTTGCTGTTTCCCCTCCCCCTTCACTAATCTTACTCGGTTCGTCCACTTTTTGGCATGGTGGCCGAGCTCTCGTCATGCAGCCTTCTCAAAGCTACCGCCACTTTCATTCCTCCTGCGATAAAGTTAAAGTGTAGCGGCCCAAGCCGAGGATCGCAGGGCTCAGATTAAGAGCACTTTCCCGACATCAAGGGGACCCTGAGCTCCGAGGCTGCCATGCTTTATCTCATCTGAAAATATCTGCAGGCATGGCATCTGATGCCTCTCGAGCCCTCGTTTGATGTCTAACACCCAGTTTATCTGCAACCAAATGAAAGGACCCTTTAGTGCTGCGTAATACAGAGTGGTGAAACAGCAGGCGTTTTAGAGGTCGTTTCTTGCTCTTTCTTTTTAAAATGCACATTTAATTAGTCGTCTGATATCTCATCATCGGTTTGGAATCCTGACAAACCCTGATATACAGTCCAAAAGTAAATGGACACCACAGCAAGCTCTTTATTGAGCATTGATTTGGACTGAAAAAAGATGCCTCCTGTTCTCTTGTAGGCGTTCCTGTGGGGAGCTCGGTCTGCTTCGAAAGTATAAAAAGATCAGGGATTAGTGTTTGATAAGAAGACCTGAGACGTTCCAATTCATCCTGCAGGTGTATGGTGGTCTTTACATTACAGACCACTCAGGTTCCTCCTTAAGCTTTGCATTGTGCACAGGAGCATTAGCTGATATTTTTGGGCCTCCAAGGGAGATCTAGGGCTACAGGACGCACGTTTTTAGAAGACAAACATATGGATATGAAGGTCAACTGTCCATATATTTTGGCTATAATTTGCTGATATATTGTGTTTCAGAAAACATTTTCCGAAACCCGAAGAAAGACATTTTATGTGAATTCTTACATTCTCATTTCCTACGAGAGCTCATATTGTAGCGCTGCACCTCCAAAGACGTCTCGCTGCCATTGTAGTCCGTCCAGATACGATCTGCCAGCAGGTACATATAAATCCCCTACATTTGAATCAAAGTACTTGGGGATTAAATGAAGTGATAATATCTCCTGAAGCGAATCAGTAGAAATGGTCGGATCCTCCTTTGATCTGCCTGCATTCGCAGCGGAGCGCCGCACACAGATCATGGGTGGATGTTTACGTAAGATGACTATCTGCTTGGGAAAACAGACAGAGAGGAAGCACGTCTTACCAAGAAGTGCTGGCTAAACAGAAAAAACAGCGAGAAGAAATAACTGATATCTATCTTTTGGCCACAAAGCAAAACATGCACAAAAGAGATCGTTTAGCACTTCGTGAGCCTCTCAAATAGTTTGAAATGGAAGCGGGTCGACTCGAAAGGTCATATAAGATAACTTAATAGCAGAGGTGTACAAAAAAGCAACTTGTTTCACCATTTTGCTTTTGTGGGTTAAAAAGAAATTACACTTGAAATCGACTGATGCTATTTGTTAATTAATTATTACTCCACCCCCACCCCCTTCCACCCCAATCTCCCACTCTTTAACTTCAGAGCAGCCTTAATTCTTCATTCAGGGTGGTGTACGAAAATTTCTTTCATATTCTGCTTTCGAATCTGGTGAGTGAAGACAGCTATTGACCCCTGGTCCATTAAGGTGTTTTAATAATGAATGTAGTTTTTTTTTTATAGTTTTCATTAAATCCTATGTTCACATATGTGGAGATTTTCGCGTCATGCGACTAAAACGTGTCCTTTCGTGATGTCACTTAGGCTTACTTATATCGCAGCCAATCGCACGTATATCATGTGACCTGGAAATGCGAATTACGAAAAAAAACAGTTTTGCGAATTATTCCTTTTTCGCATCATGTAAAAAAAAAAAAAAAAAAAAACACCACTTTATACGAGCGGAAAGCTTTTTTGTGAGTTTTTGAGAATTTGACGCGTTTCCATTAGGCATATTTTCAATTCTCTGAAAATTTGCGCATTTTGAAGGGTAATAGAAACGCACCTAGTGATGCAACTTTGCTGCTACATTTTTCTTGAAGAGAAATAAAAAACATTGAGGAACGAGTTTACATTTATACAGTGATTCACTATATTCATTGTTTAGTAGGATATAAGGGAGTAACAGCATGTGTTCTTTGCCCAGCTTTGTGATGTGCTTTATCAGGTGTCACATGCACTGTATTGTCTTCATTCCCATTGGTAATTGCTGCACCATGGTGATCCACATTGTGGTTGGGTCACTGCACACTGCGTCTACATTTACAGCATTTGGAAGGCAACTTCGAACTGAGCATTGGAGGGTTGAGGGCCTTGCTCAAGGGCCCAATAGTGGCAACATGATGGTGCCGGGATTTGAGCCCAATGCCTCAACCACTGAGATACCACCTCCGCCCTCTAGTCTATAAAGGTTGGTTTCTCACTAAATATTAATATCTCTGAATGCTATCCATGCAAGTTGCTATATCTGTGAAAATCCTTGTGTTAAATGATTAGAAATAGAGTATTAAACAAAATCCCCCAACGAAAATAGTTTCAATCTAGAATACACAAGAGATTTAACACATCTTTTTGTACAAAGTAAAGAAAAATAGGCTTAACGGTGCACAAAATGTGTTACTTTGGAATATTCCTGTTCATTTCATGCACTCAGAATCTCCATTAGAGGCCCCAGAGCAGGCAAAAAGGATCAGAGCAGAATGTGTGATGCTTTCAGCTTTTGTGTGCTTTTTTTTTCTTTCTTTTTGGTCATTTTAAATTTCTTTTGCTCGGTGCCGTCCTTGCATCTGATCAACATTCCTGCGCAGCTTCTTCATGATAATTACATGAGGAGTTGTGTTTTTCTAAACCGAAGCAGCTGCCTAATGCAGGCCAGTAATTGAATCCAGGGCTCGCAAACGCACACATGCGTGTGCTCACAAAAAGACCCGAGATTTTTCGATAGGTGGGCCCATGCAAGCTAAGTGCAGCGCTGATCCTAGCATTAGCGCACAGAGCCGGGCCCTGGGGCGAGGGAGACTGCGGAGCTCAGTGTGAGGCACGTAGCTTAGCGACGAGTGCACAAAAGCAAACGGACCCCAAACCTCAGGTGGTCTCATTTAAGATGGAAACAGCTGCAAAAATGTGGCAAAACATTAGCATTACAGTTTCACAAAGTTATCACTTTACAGCCCTCCGGACAAGTTCAATAGTCCGACCCCGAAAGCAACAATCAAATGGCTTACAGGCCTAATGCTGAAACGTATCTGGCAAGGCTTTTTATTGTTGTTGTTTTGACCGAAGCACTTTGAAGAACAATGCCTTTCGCTGGAGCATGTGCTTTGCTTTAACCAGGCTGTCTCTCTGCATCACACCATCTCATAGATTTCCACTGTGATCATATAAGTGTGTCACACAGGACATGTATGGGATGTGACAGAAAAAGTGGACACCCATTCTGCCATTTTCATGCCTCGAAAATCAGAGGTGCGAATTCAAGTACACGAGGCATCATTACAATATGATTAAATAGCACCAGATGTTCCACATTTGGAGAATGTGTAAATAATAGAATAGGAAGGAAATGACACACACACACACACACACACACACACACATATATATATATATATATATATATATATATATATATATATATATATATATATATATATATATATATATATATATATATAATAATTATAATAATAATAATAAAAGGGGCATGGTGGCTTAGTGGTTAGCACGTTCGCCTCACACCACCAGGGTCTGGGTTCGATTCCCGTCTCGGCCATGTGTGTGTGGAGTTTGCATGTTCTCCCCGTGTCTCAGGGGGTTTTTCTCCGGTTTCCTCCAGGTCCAAAAACAGGCACGGTAGGTTGATTGGCACCTTGGAAAAAATTGTCCCTAATGTATGAATGTGATTGTGCTATGTGTGTGTGTGTGTGCCCTGTGATGGATTGGCATTCCATAAAGGGTGTATCCTGCCTTAATGCCCATAGACGCCTGAGATAGACACAGACTCCCCGTGACCCGAGGGAAGATCGGATAAAGCTGTAGAAGATGTAATATTTATATTGTGTGAAAAATATCACATGTGTACAATAGAAACATAATATTCATGATCTATTATGCATATAAACTTTTCCAAATTTTCCAATTTTCCCACCTTTAATGTGACTATATAGTATTCTGGAAAACGTGTTTTTTTGACAAAAAGAAATGAAAAGTCACAATTACCTAGTTGCGTAAGTCTTTAAAGCAATCCTTTGTTGAAAAAGAATAGTTCTACACCACTAGATCCATTATATTACAATACATCCATTTCACCCCAGAGAGCCATTTCATCTTTTGTTTTGGATTTATGCTTGGATCACTCAAAAATTCCAAAGGTCAGACTACTCAAAGTTATCTAATGATTTCACATTTACTTGTAGTGCGGAAGCACGGTGGCGTAGTGGTTAGCACGTTCGCCTCACACCACCAGGATCCGGGTTCGATTCCCGTCTCGGCTATGTGTGTGTGGAGTTTGCATGTTCTCCCCGTGCCTCAGGGGTTTTTTCTCCGGGTTCTCCGGTTTCCTCCCCCAGTCCAAAAACATGCAATATAGGTTGATTGGCACCTTAGAAAATTGTCCCTAGTGTATGAGTGTGTGTGTGTGTGTGTGTGTGTGTGCCCTGCTATGGATTGGCATTCCATCCAGGGTGTATCCTGCCTTAATGCCCATAGACGCCTGAGATAGGCACAGACTCCCCGTGACCCGAGGGAAGATCGGATATTAAAGCGGAGAAGATGAAGATCGGATTAGAAGGTTTAGATAGGATAAAGATACCTTCCCTAGATAGAAGCGGTAGAAAGATGAATGAATGAATGAATGAATTTACTTGTAGTTATTACCCCCCCTCCCCCCACCAGTCCAAAGCAGCATTAATCTTCAAGCTTCCACCACCATGCTTTAACCCGTGTATGGTGATCTACTAGTGAAGCTTCTTTTATTTTTTGCTCCGTACATCACCTTTGGAATTAGTTCATCAGACCATAACACTTTTTGCTCTATTTTAATGTGATTAGAATAGGAGAAATGTTTGTAATATGTGTTACATGTAGAGGGAAATCAGTATTTGGCAGATATACCTGCAGATCCTCTAATGTTTCTGTAAGGCCACTGGCGGCCCTGGTTAGTTTTTGTATTGTCATTTTAAAGACCTTGGAAGAATTTCCTGAGTTGTTTATGACTGTATGAGCAAAAGCTGTTTGGTTTGAATTCCATAGCCACAACCTCAATTAGAAAGGAGTATGAAACCAGATTAATATAATACATTTTTTTAAATTTCTATTTTCACGACAATGTTTCTTTTTTTTTTTTTTATTTAATTTCCTTAAATTGTTGGTTAGGGACATGGTGGCTTAGTGGTTACCACATTCGCCTCACACCGCCAGGGTCCGGGTTCGATTTCCCGTCTCGGCCATGTGTGTGTGGAGTTTGTGCATGTTCGCCCCGTACCTCGGGGGTTTTTTTTTTTCTCCGGGTTCTCCGGTTTCCTCCCCTGGTCCAAAAACATGCACGGTAGGTTGATTGTCACCTTGGAAAATTGTCCCTAGTGTGTGAATGTGTGAGTGTGTGTGTGTGTGTGCCCTGCGACCCTGCGATGGGTTGGCATTCCATCCAGGGTGTATCCTGCCTTTAATGCCCATAGACGCCTGAGATATCGACACAGACTCCCCGTGACCCGAGGAAGAACGGATTTTAATAAAGCGGTAGGGTAGAATAAATGTTTTATGAATGAATGAATGGCTGTAATGAAGCTGAATTTAGAAGGACAATGAATGACCATGGTGACGATAAGGCCAGAGGCCACCAGGGGAAAATAACGCCATCAGAGGGATTAAATTTCCATTTATAAATAATCATCATATATATATATCTATATATATATATATATATATATATATATATATATATATATATATATATATATATATATAATATATATATATATAGATATATCTAATATATATATATAAATATATATATATATATAGATCACAGGTTAAAAAAAGAATAAATAATATGATCTTAATAATTATTATTATTTCTAACATATGACCTTTCTACTCACTATTCAATAGAGAAATAATGGGAACATTTATATGTTTTTGTCTTCAATGAATTTTGTTTTCAGTAAAATTTGTAAAAAGGAAAAAAAGACAATGAATTTTCAGTAAAATTTGTAAAAAGGAAAAAAAAAAGAGGTGCAAAAGAGAGTATAGAAAACAAGAGCGAGAGAGAGAGACAGAAGTTTACCTCATAACAATACAGACGAATACCCCCCAGACCCCACCCAGGCCCCTCCCCCCACTCCCCCCCCCCCCCCCCCCCCCTCCTTCCGAAAATATTATTAAATCTTTTCTCAATCAATTAATCTCCTTCGTTCTGTTTTCCATTAGCAACAATCATGGCCCCATTTGGGCAACTTAAATTGCATTAAATATTTTAGTGAAGGTTGCTATTGTTCATGTCTTTTATACCCCATAACGTCAAGCAAAACGTTACACAATGAAAGAAAAAGGGGCGGACGTGAGCTGGAGAACGAGAATTCTGCAACGATGCAAGTTATAACTGTGAGTGAATGAACATTATTCCCACAACCTGAGTCTGGTCTGAATCAAAGTGACAGAGCTGTACCGCGAAACCTTCCATGGTAAAACCACTCAGCAGTCGTAAATACATTTACACTCTTTTGCTATATTTCTTTTCCTTTAGTTATAAAGCATATAAAAGATGTTTGCTTTATATAACCGTATATAAAGCATTTCTACTAATGAGAGAAAAAGAACACTGTTAACTGGCTTTATATGCTTAAACCAGCCATTCTCATTTACACATCTAAAACTGGTTACACGTTGAAAAACAGAACAGTGCAAAGCATAGAAATATGACATGCAGTATACCACCATAAACAGCGATCTAGCCTTGTAAAAAGAGATTGTTTTTATGGATACGAATTAAAGCTTTTTATTGGCTTGGGCTTAGAGTAACATGCTACCCTTCAGTCCGATTCAAAAAGGTAGCTGCAGTCCTCCAATAATTCATGGAGGCTCCCAAAAAAATTGACTTTAAAAGTGCTAAAAGTTCAAGCTTTTTAACTTCGCCGAGACAGTGCATTAGTGTACCGTTTGCTGGCCAAGGATTTCCAGATTCCCTGACTTCCCTGTATGCAATGCAATCCACCAGAGCTTCCAGAATAAACCTAATAAAATAATACTTTAATACATATCATTATTCTCCATTGTGATTGATCAAAGGGTATTAATCGATAATCTATCAGCTGCAATGTTTAGTACGTGGTTCATTTCTATACTGTAGTAACAGTAATTAATCGTGGTGTAATAATACGAGGTCTATTGTCTCGCACCAGACGTATAATGATAAGTGTTTGTTTAACACGTTTTTGGACGGAATCTCCAGTATCAGTGTTGGAAAAAGATGTTGAAGTCTTTTTGAGTTACAGAAAGAGGTAAAGGTAAAGAGGAGTTTTGCTTGTCACATGTACATTATACAGAGAAATTCTGTTAGAATTCTTGGGAGCACAGGGTTAGCCTCGATGCAGCACCTCTGGAGCACTGAGGGCCTTGCTTAAGGGATCGAGCCTGCAGATTTCTGAGAAGTAACGTCGTAACAAGGCCTTCTGGTGAGGCTTGAGAGCAAGGGATGGACAGATGTTTTAAACACAAATGCACAGAAACGTGTTGTCTTGCAGATGTTCAACAATGTAATTGTTCAGTAATCATAATAAAAGTATTTTTTAATTATTAATAATAATAATAACAACAACAATACAATTATTATTATTATTGTTGTTATTATTATTACTATTATTATTATTGTATTATTACTATTATTATTATTGTTGTTATTACTATTATTATTATTATTATTGTTAATATTACTATTATTATTATTATTATTATTGTTGTTGTTATTACTATTATTATTATTCACTTGAAATGTATTTATTTTCAGTGTTCTTTAATTTAATAAGAAACAATTTTCTATTAGTATAATTATCTTTGAGGTCATTTTTACATCAGGCTAGTATAACAAATAATCCCTTCTTTTTTAGGTGTTCCACAACATTACAATTATGTAACAATAAAAAAGAATACAAAAGGATAATATATCATTTAAGAGTGAAACTCAATTGCTCAGCTGGATAAATAAGATGACAATAACTCACTCGGTTTATGGGCATCTGTAAATGTAAACTGCAGTGTTAGAAATGCAACAGAGAAATAGTATCTACGTTTGTTTGTTTGTTTGTTTGTGTGTTAACAGTATGTCCCGTACATAACAATTCCAGGCCAAACCAGTCGCCGTGTGCGATTATGCACTTAAATACACAGTGGCATCTGCTGAATCAGATTTGAAAGGTGATCATGTTTGTGTCTCACAATAAAAATACCAACAGTTTTCCTGTATTGGGAAGTCACCCTCTCTGCTCCAGTCTTTTTTACATTGTTTAGCCTGAATCATAGTGAAGGCTTGCGCGATGAAACAGAAGTCACGGCGAAGAAGAAAACAATCAGCAAATCAGTGAGGCCTGAAGCTGAAACAAAAAAAAAAAACCCTCACATTCCCCCCTCACAAAGAAAACAGCCATTCCAGAGCTGGAACGGAAACGAACAAGAATATTCACCTTTGAATGCGTATTAGTTTTACAGGGTCCAAGGGGGACTTTACCCACATGTTCTGACTATTCCAGTTTTCCACTCAAGGAAAATAAATAAAAGTGAGTGCAGGTGATCCAAGGAGAAGATTTTACTTCAAAAACTTTTCCTTTTTTTTTTTTTTTTTTTTTTTTAAATGCAGAACAGAAGCTTCAACCAGGCCAAAAACACTGTTTATGATTATAAACGCTTCCCCCGTATTTTGTGTTTTAAAGATCCACGTTTCCAAAATGAAACTTTTTTTTCTCTTCCTGATCTTGAAATTTACAGCAGAGTTCTGCCTCGCAGCCAAACATGAATTATGACTTGTCTAATGTCATAGTGTGAGCGCCCGCTGTTGCTAATACGCTTCATTTAAAGTGGTGTGAAATCAAATGATCTCATTTGGATAGCCATGAAAATGTCTTATAATTTTTCTGTCTGTGTGTGTGTGCACATGTGTGTGTGTGTGTGTGTGTGTGTGTGTGTGTGTGTGTGTGTGTGTGTGTGTGTGTTAAAAAAATAGGAGTCACGACCAAACTTCTATGATTACACCAAGTTTTGTAAATGGACACACAGGCCTTCTAGGGTGTCTAAGAATAGATTCATTCAATCATTCATTCATTCATTTTCTTTCAGTTTTTTGGTCTTTCATTCATTGTTGTTATATAATGTGACCTCCAACTCACACCATTCCTTTACAAACTGTATATGTCTGTTATGCGGAAGTGAAGGTGGAAGCATGTTTGTCTTTTCTTCCATTCTCGTACACAAATATATTGTGATTATAATGTAGCTGATATTATATATATATACCGCTATATCCCTCGTGTCACGGGGAGCCTGTGCCTATCTCAGGCGTCTGTGGGCATTAAGGCAGGATACACAGGAATTCAGGCAGGAATGCCAACCCATCGCAGGACACACACACGCACACACACATTCATACACTAGGGACAATTTTCCAAGGTCCCAATCAACCTACCGTGCATGTTTTTGGACCGGGAGGAAACCGGAGAACGGGGAGAACATGCAAACTCCACACACACATGGCCGAGACGGGAATTGAACCCGGACCCTGAAGGTGTGAGGCGAACATGCTAACCACTAAACCACTGTGCCATTATATATATATATATATATACAAACCGGATTCCAAAAAAGTTGTGACACTATACAAATCGTGAATAAAAACTGAATGCAATGATGTGTAGGTGCCAACTTCTAATATTTTATTCAGAATAGAACATAACACACGAAACAAAAGTTTAAACTGAGAAAATGTACCATTTTAAGGGAAAAATATGTTGATTCAGAATTTCATGGTGTCAACAAATCCCAAAAAAGTTGGGACAAGGACATTTTCACCACTGTGTGGCATCTCCCCTTCTTTTTACAACACTCAACAGACGTCTGGGGACAGAGGAGACCAGTTTCTCCAGTTTAGAAATAGGAATGCTCTCCCATTCTTGTCTAATACAGGCCTCTAACTGTTCAATCGTCTTGGGCCTTCTTTGTCGCACCTTCCTCTTTATGATGCGCCAAATGTTCTCTATAGGTGAAAGATCTGGACTGCAGACTGGCCATTTCAGTACCCGGATCCTTCTCCTACGCAGCCATGATGCTGTGATTGATGCAGAATGTGGTCTGGCATTATCTTGTTGGAAAATGCAGGGTCTTCCCTGAAAAAGATGACGTCTGGATGGGAGCATATGTTGTTCTAGAACCTGAATATATATTTTCTGCATTGATGGTGCCTTTCCAGACATGCAAGCTGCCCATGCCACACGCACTCATGCAACCCCATACCATCAGAGATGCAGGCTTCTGAACCGAGCGTTGATAACAACTTGGGTTGTCCTTGTCCTCTTTGGTCCGGATGACATGGCGTCCCAGATTTCCAAAAAGAACTTCGAATCGTGACTCGTCTGACCACAGAACAGTCTTCCATTTCGCCACACTCCATTTTAAATGATCCCTGATCCCTGGCCCAGTGTAAACGCCTGAGCTTGTGGATCTTGCTTAGAAATGGCTTCTTCTTTGCACTGTAGAGTTTCAGCTGGCAACGGCGGATGGCACGGTGGATTGTGTTCACTGACAATGGTTTCTGGAAGTATTCCTGAGCCCATTCTGTGATTTCCTTTACAGTAGCATTCCTGTTTGTGGTGCAGTGTCGTTTAAGGGCCCGGAGATCACGGGCATCCAGTATGGTTTTACGGCCTTGACCCTTTCTCACAGAGATTGTTCCAGATTCTCTGAATCTTTGGATGATGTTATGCACAGTTGATGATGATAGATGCAAAGTCTTTGCAATTTTTCGCTGGGTAACACCTTTCTGATATTGCTCCACTATCTTTCTGCGCAACATTGTGGGAATTGGTGATCCTCTACCCATCTTGGCTTCTGAAGAGACACTGCCACTCTGAGAAGCTCTTTTTATACCCAATCATGTTGCCAATTGACCTAATTTGTGATAATTGGTCTTCCAGCTCCTCGTTATGCTTAAATTTACTTTTTCCAGCCTCTTACTGCTACTTGTCCCAACTTTTTTGCACTTTTTTGGGATTTGTTGACACCATGAAATTCTGAATCAACATATTTTTCCCTTAAAATGGTACATTTTCTCAGTTTAAACTTTTGTTTCGTGTGTTATGTTCTATTCTGAATAAAATATTAGAAGTTGGCACCTACACATCATTGCATTCAGTTTTTATTCACCATTTGTATAGTGTCCCAACTTTTTTTTGGAATCCGGTTTGTGTATTATATATATATATATATATATATATATATATATATATATATATATATATATATATATATATATATAAAACCACAGTTTGTTCACACAGTTCATGACACATAGTCTTTCTGACTTTTAAATAAAGTAAGTGGAGTCTATAAACACTAACTGTACAGGAAATAAAGCGCCTTTAGTATGTACTTCTCCAAAAACAAATGAAAATAGGTATTATTGCTGTTTTAGCAGATATACTGTAACATTATAACACTGAATAACTCTTTACTTTATACTGTGTAATAGCATGTTATGTTTAGTTAAAGTAACAGTGCATATTCAGAGTTACATTTCAATATATATTGACTTTATTAAGGCTGTCAAAAATAATTCGCTATTGCAAATGACATGAAAACGGCACCAGTATTAATAACGTGTAAATCATGCAGCATGCGTTCCTGACGTAACGAAAGAAATTACGAAATAAGTGCATATAAAATCTTTAAAAAGTCTTTAAAAAACTTAAAGCAACAAACAGTAACTCACAACTTCTTTTCTTTACAACAATATGCAAAACAATATTAATATTTACATTAACATTAATATTTGTTTACTGATGCGTCAAGTACCCAACAAAAATTGCCATGAAGTACACATCTGCCAATGAAAACTGTCCATGTGGAAAGTTCTGTTTGATATTTGATTGACATGATTTTAAACACTACAATTACTGAAAACAAGAATAATTCGGTTGAGTTTGCTTTCACTGATTTTTTTTCACTGAAAAACCGATAAAAAAAATACTCATTTATGGTACGTTTAGAACAGATAAAAATGTGTGATTAAGTGATGGTGTAAATAATCATGAAAATTACTGGCACTATTACTATTACTATTACTATTTTAATATTCGAGGTTTTAAAAAAAATCATTTCTATGTTTATCTTAAATATAAAAACAGGCAACACACAGTGGCACCCAAGTCATGGAATGCAATACTGTAATATTTTATTCCATCTTAAATCAGCTTTTCTTTTTTTTTTTTTTTCTTCGTAATGCCCGAGTTTTAATATTTATGCTCTGCGGTTCATATTTCAAACATGCTCAGTATTTATCACTACTGTCAGGAGTGTGTTGACCTTGTCTGCGTAAGTGAATATAACCTGAACCTGATTCGCATTACGCGACCCCTGTATAAAATACGGGCAGCACAAATGAAAAACCATAAAAAGGGGCTCAAGAGTACTAAATCAGTGCCATAGTTCTTTACTAAATGATTGCAAATATATAAACAGCAATGGATCACATGAACATGTATGTTTTACATTCCTCTTCTCGTTTTTCGGATTGAATTAGGGCTAAACGCGGCATGGCCTCATCATACTCGCCTGGTAGTCGCTCGAGTATTAGCGCAATGTGTTCAAATAAGGTTTCTTGGGCACTGACGGACTTAGCAGCATTATGAAATATGAATTATGAGTCACAGGTGCTGAGTTCTCTCCTGTCATGTTTCAGTAGATTCTAAGTAACCTTTTCGAGCTCATGACTAATTGATTTTCCCTGTGAAAAAAAAAAAAAAGTAAGCTCGAGCCACTTCTTTCCAGACTACTGACGTTATCCTACATAATATACTGAGCCGTGTTTCAAGAGGGAAGAAAACGCCTAGAACGACATTCATGCATTTTAAAAGACAATAATAATAATAAACCTTTTTTTTTTTCATTAACATTTTTGTTTTGGTGACAATCAAGCAACATCATTATAATTTCGATTTTACGAAGCATGAATGAGTTATTGTAAGAAAAAATATATGGCGCCAATTATATAGTAGTTTTTATTCCCTTTTTAAACAAACGCATATATACAATAATATGTATACATTTTAATTGTTAAGGTCTTTAATATAAAATGGGTAATGTGTTTTCATTTTGTGAAATTGAATATATTTGTCAATGCATTCAAAATTATACCAGTGTCTATTTTATTTCACTATTAAAAACTAGAAATTAGGAGTGATGTGCAATGAATGTGAGACTTTTACATGAAATAAAATATGCATTGTTCGCCACTTTAAAGGCTGCTGTTATTATAACGAGTGCCTAAACACTGAATATAAACATAATCTCTAATTTTATGTGCATTTTAATGCTTCTTTAAAAAAAAAAAAAAGGTCAGTAATAATATATATCATTTGAAATAATACATTTTGTACTTTTTTTGGCCCGGCGCTGAGCTTCCACACTGAGAAAATTCACAAAGTCCTAAGTGGTTTGGCCTTCACAGAGAGCTGATTAAAGTCAACAGTGCTTTTTCAGCCGGAAATTCTTCACCCTCATTTAATTTCACGATTCTGTGATTTCTTTGTGTCTATGATTCCTGTTCCGGCCAAATCATAAATCATGTTGTGTGTGCGGCTCGCCGTAAAATCAAACATGCTTCAATCAAAACAGCAAAGAATCCCGGGAACTTACCGCACGCATATGGAACCCAAAAATGGGCAGTATTTATTGCACACTTAATTACCAGAATTAATTAGGATCTTATAATGCCTCCAAATTAAACACTTACACCCATTTAATCATATTACAATTCAAAATAGTTCAAGCCCTAATGCAGTCCCTTAATATGAATTATGTGCAAATGGAAAAAAAATGGGAAGTGTAACCTACCAGATGTTGTTTTTGCAGATGTTCTAATGAATGTTTAATTTCTTTCTCTCTCTCTCTCTCTCTCTCTCTCTCTCTCTCTCTCTCTCTCTCTCTCTCTCTCTCTCTCTCTTTCTCTCTCTCTCTTTCTCCTCTCTTTTGTGAGCCTTTGTGTGTGTGTGTGTGAGGCTGTGCGCACTTTTCCCATCTATCTTTAGTAAGTGCACAAGTTCATTTCAAATTGCAACGTGTCCTGTGTGTACTGTTCATGTTTGTTCTTGATATAACCTTGCTACAGAAAGAGAGAAAGAAAGAGAGAAGGCCATATTAGTCTCGTACGTTCTTTGTGAAAGCCCTCACACAAGGAAAAAGTTGCCTGCAATACATGCCCACCCAGTTAACACATTTAAAATGACTATGTGTGTGTGTGTGTGTGTGTGTGTGTGTGTGTGTGTGTGTGTGTGTGTGTGTGTGTGTGTGTGTGTGTGTCTGTGTGGTACACGTTTGTACATTCATTCCACAATTTAGTCCTGTGATTGCAAACAGACTACCAATCCTTATATAGTCAAAGCACCAAAATAATAGGACACCGATTGGAAACTGTGAATAACATCAAGAAGATGAGTAATGTATATCTATATATATATATATCTATATATATATATATATATATATATATATATATATATATATATATATATATATATATATATATATATATATATATATATATATATATATACTGCACATTAGGTTAATTTGAAGTAATATGAGCACCAATAAGTAACTCAAGTACTAACTTGTGTTATGCCTTGACTTGTGTTTTCTTTGCATGGTGTAATATCCGCCCAGTGACAGGATTTAAACTCAATGGTATTGTTAGACCCTGACCTAGTGAACTAACACGAGGAAATGATTTTGATGAAGACCACAAAGCACTTCTGGATGTCGCTCTAGATATAAGCGTACAGGTATACAAGTCGGGCAAAATAAGAGTGTGTGTGTGTGTGTCAGCAGGACTACTAGCCAGTAGAATGCTGTTGCACTATGCCCATGCTGATAGGCTGGCCAGACATGGCATCTGGCTGATGGAAGGTTGAAGGCCTGGCATTATGCCCAGCACCATGAGTACCTGGCGCACAGCCTAGAACATGAGCTCCTGGTATTGGGCGGCTCACTGGCCCTAAGAAAGCTTGACGAATGGGTTCTGGCAATGCCACTTCCAATTCTGTTTCTTTGCTTGACTACTAACATAGTAGAGAGCGAGAGAGAGAGAGAGAGAGAGAGAGAGAGAGAGAGAGAGAGAGAGAGTAGTATAATGAGAGCTGATTTAATTTGATCTTCCCACACCGCTCTTGACTTCTTGAACCTGAACGTGTGTCCAAATTCCCTAGAAGTATCGAAATCACTGATACGCAAATGTTTATGTAATAGTTATGGAAGGAGTCTTGAGTGTCAGTACATTCTTCGTTAAGCAAAAACGTACTTATTTTCTCATTTTCACTTTCTAGTTTCTTAGTATCATGACAAGCTGTCTTTTGCCATGTTCTTTTCAAAAGCATTTTTTTTTATAATGCAAACATAAAAAAAACAGCCTAACTTATGTAATGCTTAAAACAATTGCAATTGCTTGGATGCGACATACGATTTTATATTTGAATGCTTTTTATATTTGATAAGATTTATATCTATGTATTGAGTTGAATGGGTACAGAATGGAAAATGAATATTATTTTTTTTAATACAAAACCCTCACCTTTACATATACACTGTATAGTGAAAAAGGTTTGGCAGACTCCTAAAACCTCCTAAATGCTTGTGGGACATTGGTGGCTCACATCTCTACTCCAGTTTTCAGAAAACATGTATTTTTTTATTTTTTTTTTTTTATCCTTGAGACATTTCATGAGCATTCATTTTCAACTTTCTGACGATTGAGAAAGAGAGAATAAGTGTGACCAGGTATAATATACTCATTGAGAAAAGAGAGAATAATATATAAACATAAGAATAATCATGCACGCACATTAATATTTTGCGTTTTCTGGCTAATATATATAGAATATATATATATATATATATATATATACTATATATATATATTTATATATATATATATACAAACACACACACACACACACACACATATATATATATATATATATATATATATATATATATATATATAGATATATATATACATATATATACATATAACAGTGTTACAGAATTGAATTACAAAAATTAAAGTAACAGTAACTCAATACA
Organism: Kryptopterus vitreolus; assembly: GCA_030449085.1. Lineage (NCBI taxonomy): Eukaryota > Metazoa > Chordata > Actinopteri > Siluriformes > Siluridae > Kryptopterus > Kryptopterus vitreolus. The sequence continues at coordinate 31,579,802 of JACRUU010000005.1, forward strand.
GTTACTGAGAAAAAATGTGTAATCTAAATTACAGTTCACTTATGAAAATATACAAAGAGGGTTACATCTGAACAATTTCATGTAAAATCAGTGCTTTAGACTACTGCAATGGTTCTCAAATAGTAGGACCCTGGTAAATATGCTTTTTTGCCGTACTAGTGTGTTAAGAGTGTTAACTTAAAGTGCCACCTAGTGGATGAATTAAAGTAATCAGAAAGTAATCGAATGTAATCAGTTACTTTACTTTTATATAGTAATTGAAAAGTTACACTATTTAGTACATTTTAAATAGGGTCATTAAAAAAAAAAAAAAAATATATATATATATATATATATATATATATATATATATATATATATATATATATAAATTTGAAATAAATGTAAATAAAAAAGGCTAAAATAAAAAATGTAATTTAATAAAATTTAAATCTGAAAGATTTAAGAGGAAAAAATACTTCTGCATGGCACCAATATGAATATAATCTTAAACTAGCATTTGTCAGTATAATTGTAGCTATTTAACCGTTGCAATTCATTCCTACAATTTTAATATTTCATTGCTGTGAGACTGGCTTTTAACCCTGATTCCACTCGCCAAGTAGAAAAATTATGAATATTATGAATATTTTAAAACAACTTATACTCAGTATTATATATATATATAGTATTAAATGTTTGTAATACACAATTTGAAATAGTTTTGAAATGTCTTTATTTATACATATTATGATTTTCATTGTATCATGGTTTTTATAAGGTTTGATTTTGTCATCATTTTACTTTCACTGATATTCTGTCCCAAATATGCTTTCATAGTCTTACGTACGTGGTTATTTATATCATTATTTCCATTTAAGCTTAAGTCATTTGTGTAATTTAACCTAAATAAGGTCTCTTTCTACTTTGTCCACCCTTGTCTGTTAGAAAAATGTCCTCAACCCTAACACATGTACCTCTATTTTCTCTGGAGCACACACTATTGACTGTACTTCAGCGTCTCTTCATAATGACTACACGTTTTAATTTCAAACATTTGCAGCCGTCTCAAATCCTGAGTTTTTACAGATCACCGTCATCAGCACGATCTCCCAGTTTTGCTGTTTTTTTTCGTTCTAACAGCAGATAGGGATCATGTGATGTGGTCCAAAACAAAACTGATTACATTTCCATATAAGCATGTTGTGAAGTGTTTATTCCTCAGATCAAAATCAGTTTTGTTTGTCTAGTGATTTTTAACAGTCGTTATTGTGGCAAACAAGCAATACAGAAACTAATAGATTACAAATACAAATTCATAAAGTCCCCATAAGTACGTCCCTGTTAGTGTTTTCCTAATAAACAAACAAAAACTTTCTGAGAGGGAGCCCATCCTCACCATCCTCACCATCCTCACCATCCTCACCATCCTTCACTGACACCCGAGAGCAAACCTGGCTGTGGCAATTGTCGCCCTAAGCCTTTTCAGCAAACTGTTTATACATTTGCAGTCCAAATCGATCTTCATAGTTCATGAGTATGAACAGCCACAATAAGCTCATGTATCTTTAGGCTGTTCATTTGGAGCCACCGTGAACAGCAGAGCGTGTCTTCCAGGTAAAGACCACTCCAGATAAATGTAAGACATCAGGATAAATTAGACATGTTGCGAAAGAAAAAGGAGACAGGAACTCTGAGCATGTGTAGCTCGACAGAGAGAGAGAGAGAGAGAGAGAGAGAGAGAGAGAGAGAGAGAGAGAGAGAGAGAGAGAGAGAGTTTAGGCATGCTTATTGTCACATAATGCTTAAGGACATTGTACAGTGTGATCAGAGTGCAAGCATGGACTCTGGCAAGACTAACCATGACAGCATTACTAAAAGAGAGAGCCAGAAAGTAAAACAGACATAAGGGAGCTCAGGGATATAAAGCGGCCAGCCACTGCATCATCACCAAACCTGAATGGCCACTTGCATGTCGGTGACAGCATCCAAAACTTCCAGTTCACCTAAACACCAACAAATAACCAAGAATGTTCCAGACTGGCTTCAATTAAGTCATAAAAATCTATTCAAAAAGAATAAACAAATATTTTTTTCAAGCAATTCTTATGTACTGATTTCTGAACACTACCATAATCTCTGTTAAACTATACTGCTTATGTTTATGTTGTTGGTTGTTAGTTTTGTGCATTGTGTTTTTCTTTCCTCTGTTCTTTGGGGTAACACCTTCCTTCTTCTTGAACATAGTTCATAGCATAACATAGTTTCCATGATGCCGTAAAACAATACTGTCATAATCTTAACATCACTATACGGCCTTCAGATCTAGAACATTATTCTGATACAAACCGTCAAACATTATACTACCATAATCTCTAAAACACATAATCTCTAGATCTATAACACTATACTGCTATAATCTATAAAACGCTATAATGCTTTAATCTCTATAACTCCATACTACTATAATCTCTAGAACACCATACTACTATAATATCTATAACACTATACTGCTGTAATCTCTAGAACACTATATTGCTATAATCTCTAAAACACTATACTGCTATAATCTCTAAAACACTATACTGCTATAATCTCTATAACACTATACTGCTATAATCTCTAAAACACTATACTGCTATATCTCTATAAACTACTATAATCTCAATAACTCTATACACTATACTGCTATAATCTCTAGAACACTATATTGCTATAATCTCTAAAACATCTATCTCTAACTAACACTATACTGCTATAATCTCTAGAACACTATATTGCTATAATCTCTAAAACACTATACTGCACTATACTGCTGTAATCTCTATAAGCTATAATCTCTATAACACTATACTGCTGTAATCTCTAGAACACTATACTGCTATAATCTCTAAAACACTATACTGTTATAATCTCTAAAACACTATATTGCTGTAATCTCTAGAACACTATACTGCTGTAATCTCTATAACACTATACTACTATAATCTCTAGAACACTATACTACTATAATCTCTATAACTCCATACTACTATAATCTCTAAAACACTATAGTGATATAATCTCTATAACACTATACTACTATAATCTCTATAACACTATACTACTATAATCTCTATAACTCCATACTACTATAATCTCTATAACACTATACTACTATAATCTCTATAACACTATACTGCTGTAATCTCTAGAACACTATACTGACTATAATCTCTATAACTCCATACTACTATAATCTCTATAACACTATACTACTATAATCTCTATAACACTATACTACTATAATCTCTATAACACTATACTGCTATAATCTCTAACTGCTCTCTAAAACACTATAATGCTTTAATCTCTATAACTCCATACTACTTTAATCTCTAAAACACTATAGTGATATAATCTCTATAACACTATAGTGCATTAATCTCTATAACTCCATACAACTATAATCTCTATAACCCTATACTACTATAATCTCTATAACACTATACTACTATAATCTCTATAACCACTATACCTACCGCTATAATCTCTATAACACTATACTGCTATAATCTCTAAAACACTGTAATGCCACACTCTCTAAAACACTATAGTGCCATAATCTATATAACACCATACTACTATAATCTCTAGAACACTATACTACTATAATCTCTAGAACACTATACTGCTATAATCTCTAAAACACTGTAATTTCACACTCTCTAAAACACTATAGTGATATAATCTCTATAACTATATAACCATACTACTATAATCTCTATAACACTACACTGCTGTAATCTTTAGAACGTGCTATAATCTCTGGAACACAACACTGCAATAAACTCTAAAACACTATACTGCTATAATATTTATAACACTATACTGCTATAATCTGCAATAATCTCTAGAACATTATACTGCTAATATCTCTATAACACTATACTACGCTGATCTCTAGATTAACAAAATAATTGTTAAATTATTAAACATTTTAATAAATATAAAAATAAAAAGAAATAAAATAAAGTATGTATTCCTAATGGCAGAAAAGTTGCTGATGTTAAATATTGATTGGAGGGGAGGGTGTAGCTTAGTGGTTTAAAGTGCTGGGCTACTGATAGGAAGGTCGGGGTTCGGGTCCCGGTATCGCCAAGATGCCGTCTTTGGGTCCTTGATCAAGACCATGAACCCTCTGTCCTCCAGGGGCACCGTATCATGGCTGCTCTTGCGCTCTGACACCCGCTTCTAAACAAAAAAATACTGGGATATGCTAAGAAAGAATTTCACTGTGCTGTAATGTATATGAGGGGCACGGTGGCGTAGTGCTTAGCACGTTCGCCTCACACCGCCAGGATCCGGGTTCGATTCCCATCTCGGTCATGTGTGTGTGGAGTTTGCATGTTCTCCCCGTGCCTCAGGGGTTTTTTCTCCGGGTTCTCCGGTTTCCCCCCAGTCCAAAAACATGCATGATAGGTTGATTGGCACCTTGGAAAATTGTCCCTAGTGTATGAATGTGTGTGTGAGTGTGTGTGTGCCCTGCGATGGGTTGGCATTCCATCCAGGGTGTATCCTGCCTTAATGCCCATAGACGCCTGAGATAGGCACAGACTCCCCGTGACCCGAGGGAAGATCGGATAAAGCGGTAGAAAATGAATGAATGAATAAATGTAATGTATATGTGAGAAATAAAGTATATTCTGTTGTTTTACAGTGAACTTCAGGTGCACAGCCTATAAAAGTAGGAATTTCTGTTTGTTTGTTTTTTACAGAATTGCATCTTTGAAATAGTATTATTGACCTATTTGACAACATATAATATAGAAAACATAGACGTTTTTATTTCCAAGGATTTCTGGCCATTTTAAAAAAGCTTTGTAAACTCCAGTCTTTACTTTCTTTTGTAGGTTGCAGTGACAGATATTGCTGATGAGCCTTACTGTTATACACCCTTTACTGCAATAATCTCTATAACACTATGCTGCCAATATCTCTATAACACTATACAGTTTTATACTGTTTATATGTTATAAAAAAAAAAAACAACTGATTGTTAGAAAGACTGTTTAAAAGGTCTCCAGAAACACATCCCATATCAATATCAGCATCACATGTATTTTTGGAATCTGTGTTTTGTTAGATTTATTCAGAGGCTGCTATAGAAGTTCTTGCAAATGAGTCGTTACTATAGAAACAATAACATTAAAACAAACATTCAGGATTTCAACAGAGTCGGAATAAAATTATTATTATCCATGTAGAGGATGTAAACTTTCCAATGTGGAGGCTTACTTTTATATCCATGTGGCAAGGAATTAGTAGGATTTGTGTATGTGTATAAATATATGTATGTGTGTATATGTTTGGTGGGGAGGGGAGGGGGTGTGTATTTTGGGTGTGTGTATCAAGAATGCCAAGTTGTTTCTGAGGAAATATAAATTTAAGGTAACACACAGACAGGTCAGTGGAGTGTACGCCAGGGGATGAAGGTGTATATCATGTCGGATTCATAACAGATGGGGATCCTAAACTGTAGACTTACTACAGACACACTAAATCAGCTCGCCATCTAACCCCAGCTAACCCTTTCTCTTCATTCTTTTTTAGAAAAGTAAAAAGGAAAAACCTCCCTTTGTAGTACAGCTTTGTATTTTATTCAGCTTTTTTAGTAGTTGTCCTTCTTGGGCCCATTGATTATCCTTGACAACTCTAATGACATCATAGGCGTGAATCACACACAGTCTTTCCACACCACGGTATTTCCACCATTCAGCACCAATGATAAAGTTCCTCATGCACATGAATAAATGGTTTCAAGATGATAACGCATGTCCAGTTACATAAACACATGATCTTACAAAGAGGAAACCTGAAAATATCCTTAAGGGTTTGGTGAATAATTAACTGTGGAATACAACGCAATGTTGTAATATAATTAACAGAAAAAAATGGGGTGATACAGTACAATGGTATAAAAAAGAAAGAAAGAAAAAGAAATAAAGTATGTATTCCTAATGGCAGAAAAGTTGCCGATGTTATTGTTGAGTATTAAGTTGAGTATATAAATATTGATTCGAGGGGAGGGTGTAGCTTAGTGGTTTAACGTGGTTTAAGGTGGTTTAAAGTGCTGGGCTACTGATAGGAAGGTCAAGGTTCGGGTCCCGGTATCGCCAAGATGCCGTCTTTGGGTCCTTGATCAAGACCATGAACCCTCTGTCCTCCAGGGGCGCTGTATCATGGCTGCTCTTGCGCTCTGACACCCGCTTCTAAACAAAAAAATACTATGATATGCTAAGAAAGAATTTCACTGTGCTGTAATGTATATGTGAGAAATAAAGTATATTCTGTTGTTTTACAGTGAACTTCAGGTGCACAGCCTATAAAAGTAGGAATTTCTGTTTGTTTGTTTTTTACAGAATTGCATCTTTGAAATAGTATTATTGACCTATTTGACAACATATAATATAGAAAACATAGACGTTTTTATTTCCAAGGATTTCTGGCCATTTTAAAAAAGCTTTGTAAACTCCAGTCTTTACTTTCTTTTGTAGGTTGCAGTGACAGATATTGCTGATAAGTGTTTTTGTTCCCCAAGCTGAAGGAAAAAAAATATTGATTAAAATGTTATTGATTCTAACTGATTAAACGCTTTCTTTCTGGAAATGTTCTGTTTAAACCTGCTAGCTGTTTACAAGACAAAGCTATATGCTGATGAAACTAACATAAACTGCTGAAAAGAATCTACCCCCCCTCCCTCCCCCCCGGTCTTTTCTGTTTTTATGGACATACGGTATTAGGATTTCACAGGCACATTTTCCATTGTGCACAAAGATGGTGGCACTGGTCAGCTGTGTGGGAATTGATTTAATACAGGTCACAGACCAGTAAGCTGGGAAAAAACGCTGCTTCTCTGCTCTCAAGTCATATATTTCATGATGTAAGAATGATATACACATGTGATATACACATTGCACTTCGACAGTAAGAAAAAACAGGAAAACATACTCCCATGTCCTACAATATTTTATCTCCATACAGTTCTGTTACAAATCATATTACACACAAAAAGAAAAACAGTTATTGGGACCTTAGGTTCCCTTTTTGTATACTGTTCTCTTTTTCTCACTCTTTCCTGCTTTCCTAAAACACCTCGAACATGGGCCTAAAAGGTGCCATATGCAATAGAGTCCTGTTTCGTCTTATGATTTATGCGAAGTGCACGTATTTTTCCTGCCCGTTATAAATCACACCGTTGGCTTTTCCAGCTCTGAAAAAAAAAAAAAAAAAAAAAAAAAAAAAAACTGAGCACATGGGCTCCAAATCCCTAAGAGATCACTCTACATTTCCCGTGTTGCTGCTTAACAAGTGCAAGTATGAATTATTGACCCAAAAAAGGCCATTCTCCACTATTTGATACACTTAATGTTGACTTTTCTCCCATTTTTAGCTTTTTCTTGCTGATTGAAGTCTACATTTATCATACTGTAGGTGAGTTATTTGGCAACCAACAGTACGCTACCATAATGGTTTGCATCAGATGATATTACCTATGGCTTATGTGTATATCTGTCACATTAGGTGGTGTTCTATCAAGGGTGCACAAGCAAAGATTCTTTTTCTTTTTTTTTTTCTTGTTTCACATCAAGGAGTGCAAAGCCGTAACTAGAAAGCATTACCCACCATGCGTTTAATGCAGTTGCCTTTTATAGACATTTGTCTTTTGTTGATCCTAATAGTTATATATCTCATCAGGCATTTCGAACATTCAGCACCTTGTCACTGCAGGACATTTACAAGGAACCTGCCATCCGGTCAGGGTCATGGTGGGTCTGAAACTTATCCTGAGAGTGCTGGGCGCCAGGTGGGAATACTCCCTTTTTAGGGCAGCACTCCATTTTAGGCTATGTAGACACACATTCTGACCTAACACACTGTACCCAATCTACCCACGGGCATGCTTTTGGTAGGTGGAGGGAAACAGGAGAAACCTTTTTAGATTTGGTGAGAATATGCGTACAGAATAAAACCCCAGCTCCACATTAAACCAGGTTTAGTACAAAATAAATAATCAGGAATGAATGATTCTGATTCTAAGTATCTGGATAGTAATATTGCTTGTACATAATCTAACTCTAAAAGGTCATGAAATAAAGCAATTAAGATTTAATTCTTCGTTTAAAAACTGTAGTGCAAGTGGTCTACCAGAAATATTGCATTAACTGTGTAAATAATGCATTTTATGCAATCCCTTTATTCTTACATGTGCAAAAGTAACTGGACAAACCACAATAATTAGGAATACAAGAATTATTTGAAGGGGGACACGGTGGCTTAGTGGTTACTAAGGTCTCACACCTCCAGGATCGGGGTTCGATTCCCGGCTCGGCCATGTGTGTGTGGAGTTTGTGCATGTTCTCCCCGTGTCTCAGGGGGTTTTTCTCCGGGTTCTCCGGTTTCCTTCCCCGGTCAAAAAACATGCACGGTAGGTTGATTGGCACCTTGGAAAAATTGTCCCTAATCTGTGAATGTGAGTGTGTGTGTGTGTGTGTCCTGTGATGGGTTGGCATTCTATCCAGGGTGTATCCTGCCTTAATGCCCATAGACGCCTGAGATAGGCACAGACCCGAGGGAAGATCGGATAAAGCGGTAGAAGATGAATGAATGAATTATTATTCCTGAAGGAAAACCCTTTACACTCAATGACTTTATGAAGTCTGAAATACATAAAACATTGTCCAGTGAGTTTCCTCCGTTCAAACGCTTTCACTGCCAATTCATCTGCCAAGTCATGGCTTGTTTATCTGACTTTAACTTTTTTCAGTTTGGTTTCCAGTGAATTAAAAGCAATCACTCTTTAGCTCAGGTGACCAAACTGCCTATTTAAGATCAGTTCATTCCTTAGCTATATGAGTGTCAGTATCACTCCTTACTGATTATTATTAGTAGAATGTGCACACTTTAATCATTCCTCCTGCCACTTCCATCAGCAGGCCTAGATAGATAGGTAGATAGATAGATAGATAGATAGATAGATAGATAGATAGATAGATAGATAGATAGATAGATAGATAGATAGACAGGAGATAGATAGATAGATAGATAGACAGGGATATATAGATAGATAGATAGATAGACAGGGATAGATAGATAGATAGATAGATAGATAATAGATAGATAGATAGATAGATAGATAGATAGATAGATAGATAGATAGATAGATAGATAGATAGATAGATAGATAGATAGATAGATAGATAGATAGATAGATAGATAGATAGATAGATAGATAGATAGATAGATAGATAGATAGATAGATAGATAGATAGATAGATAGATAGATAGATAGATAGATAGATAGACACAGAGATAGACAGACAGACAGATAGATAGATAGATAGATAGATAGATAGATAGATAGATAGATAGATAGATAGATAGATAGATAGATAGATAGATAGATAGATAGATATGCAGACAGCAGAGACAGACACAGGGATAGATAGATAGATAGATAGATAGATAGATAGATAGATAGATAGATAGATAGATAGATAGATAGATAGACAAAACACAGATAGACAGACAGACAGAAAGACTAAAGTAGATAGATAGATAGAGATAGATAGATAGATGATAGATAGATAGATAGATAGATAGATAGCTAGATAGATAGATAGATAGATAGATAGACATAAACACAGAGATAGACAGACAGACAGAGATAGATTAGATAGATAGATAGATAGATAGAGATAGACAGACAGAGATATAGTTAGAGAGATAGATAGATAGATAGATAGATAGACGTAGATAGATAGAATAGTAGATAGATTAGATAGAGAGATAGATAGGATAGATAGATAGACAGAATAGATAGATAGATAGATAGTAGATAGTAGATAGATAGATAGATAGATAGATAGATAGATAGATAGATAGATAGATAGATAGATAGATAGACAAATAGATAGATAGATAGATAGATAGATAGATAGATAGATAGATAGATAGATAGATAGATAGATAGATAGATAGATAGATAGATAGACATAGATATAGATAGACAGACAGACAGACAGACAGACAGACATAGATAGACAGATAGATAGATAGATAGATAGATAGATAGATAGATAGATAGATAGATAGATAGATAGATAGATAGACAAACACAGAGATAGACAGACAGACAGACAGACAGATAGATAGACAGATAGATAGATAGAGATAGATAGATAGATAGATAGATAGATAGATAGATAGATAGATAGATAGATAGATAGATAGATAGATAGATAGATAGATAGATAGATAGATAGATAGATAGATAGATAGATAGACAGACAAACACAGAGATAGACAGACAGACAGACAGACAGACAGACAGACAGATGGATAGATAGATAGATAGATAGATAGATAGATAGATAGATAGATAGATAGATAGATAGATAGATAGATAGATAGATAGATAGATAGATAGATAGATAGACAGACAGACAGATAGATAGTAGATTAGATAGATAGATAGATAGATAGATAGATAGATAGATAGATAGATAGATAGATAGATAGATAGATAGACAGTTTAATACAGCTTGAGATGATCTATCAGGAGGAATTGTCAAATCTAGGTGTAGAAAACGTAACAATGCATAATTAAAGCTGTAATTATGAGCGAAGGTGCTTCAAGAAACCAGAAGATTTAAATGTTATCTAAATTGGTACTAAAAGTATTGGGTGTGCATTTATAGCCAAAAAGAATGTAAGCATGATTTAAAATGAAATAAAACAGAAATGACAAGTGTACAAGAATGAAAGGGTTGTGAAAAGTTTATAAAGCCACTGTACACTCACCAGCCACTATATTTATTTAACTGTGGCGAGCAGAAAAGCATTTCACAACACACAACCGGCAAGGTTTTCCCATTTTAACTGACATTTTTGGTGAGTCTGTGCCGACTGTGGCCTCAGATTTCTGTTTTGGCTGACACTAGTGGAACTCTATGTGGTCTTTTGCTAAAGTCCGTCCGCCTCAAGGTTTAGCATGTTGCAAGCTCCGAGCTGCTTTTGTATTTAGCCCATTTTTATCGTCTTCTCTGAAAAGAGACTTTTATTTGAGTTGCATTATTGCAGTTTTCCTGTTAGTTTGAACCAGCATGGCCATCGTTCCCAGACCTTTCTCTTCAGACAAACACAGGGATAGATAGATAGATAGATAGATAGATAGATAGATAGATAGATAGATAGATAGATAGATAGATAGATAGATAGATAGATAGATAGATAGATAGATAGATAGATAGACAGACAGACAAACAGAGATAGATAGATAGATAGATAGATAGATAGATAGATAGATAGATAGATAGATAGATAGATAGATAGATAGATAGATAGACATAGACAGACAAGACAGATAGATAGATAGATAGATAGATAGATAGATAGATAGATAGATAGATAGATAGATAGATAGATAGATAGATAGATAGATAGATAGATAGATAGATAGACAGACAGACAGACAGACAGATAGACAGACAGACATGCCCATCGTTCCCAGACCTTTCTCTTCAACAAGACGTTTCTGCACACAGCACTACTGCCCACATAAAGGTTTTGCATTTAAAGGGCCGTGACGTGAAAAGTGCTGAGAGACTCCACGAGTTTTTTTGTTTGTTTGTTTGTTTTTTTAAATGTCTAAAGCCCATCTGGCACCAGTAATCCTGTCACGGTCAAGGATCCTACGACATTTTTCTTCATTTTACTGTTTAAACTGACTTAAATGGCCTGAATCTCTTCAATAGGATCTGCATGATTTTATGTGCTGACCTGACTAAAGTGGAACACGGAGAGATGAAATGCTTTCCAACCAAAAGGAGGCCGATTTAAACTTGCAGGATCCCAGTCACTGTTTGCTGCATGCCTGATTGCTTACTTGAAAGTTTATGTTAGGGTTTTGCTTTTGTTAAGCAGCATTCCTGTTATATTTACTTCTTCCTCTCTGCTGTCATAGAACTGTTTAGGTTAGCTCATTGTTGTGGCTAGTACCAACCGGTTTGTTTGTTTGTCAATCTCATGCTAGGTCTTCTCTCATTCATGCTAACTCGTTCGGAACAATGATAATGTAAAAATTCATACTGCACACTAATAATTATATATTATATATATATATATATATATATATATATATATATATATATATATATATATATATATATATATATATATATATATATCATATATATGTCATGACATGTCAACGAATGTGTAAATGTGTATACTTTATGTAAATGTGTACACTAGGTTAGAGTGTGACTTCCACTTTTTGGAATATTTAAAATAGTGTAATTAAATTGTTTCTTTTAAGGCATTGTCATGTTCTCTTCTAGTTCGAAATCAAATCAAATTGTATTTGCCACATGCATACACACTACGACATGCAGTGAAATGCTTCTTACGACCGTCCAACATGTAAACATAAAAGGAAAAAAGAAATAGTGCAGATTTATAATAAATAAATGAAAATAGGAATGAAGTAAGGATAAGGATAAGAATTAAAAGTTAAAGGTATAATGGATAACGGATGGTATGTGTGGCAGATATGGCAGTGTTACAGTGTCAGTGTGAAATATATATGTCCTTGTTTGTCCTTGTTTTAAAGTGAGACTAGTTTCATGCTGTTCTTGTTTGGTGCTTATCTTCATTGAAATCTTCATTGCCTGTTAATAATAATAATAATAATAATAATAATAATAATAATAATAATAATAACAGATTCTAAACATTGTGTGCTTAATGAACAGAAACGAATACACACATACAGTACATATCAAACGTGAAAAAGTCCTGGTCAAGTCACAAATGGTTGATATCTTTTAGGTATCATTTGTTATTGGATATTTTCATTCATTCATTCATTCATCATCTACCGCTTTATCCGATCTTCCCTCGGGTCACGGGGAGTCTGTGTCTATCTCAGGCGTCTATGGGCATTAAGTCAGGATACACCCTGGATGGAATGCAAACCCATCGCAGGGCACACACACTCACAATCACACACACAATCACACAAACATTCATACACTAGGGACAATTTTCCAAGGTGCTAATCAACCTACCGTGCATGTTTTTGGACCGGGAGGAAACCGGAGAACCCGGAGAAAAACCCCCTGAGGCACGGGGAGAACATGCAAACTCCACACACACATGGCCGAGACGGGAATCGAACCCGGATCCTGGCGGTGTGAGGCGAAGTGTGATGGGTTGGACATTCCATCCAGGGTGTATCCTGCCTTAATGCCCATAGACGCCTGAGGACTCCCCGTGACCCGAGGGAAGATCAGATATAGCGGTAGATTAAAGCTGAATGAATGAATGAATGAATGAATGAATCTGAAAATAATTTGTATCTCCTAAATAATGTCTTTTTGTATTCAATATTCACATTGTTGAACTTTAAGGAGTTTGTTAAATAAATGTGACAGACAGTATTTTTTTTCACTTTAACGTGTATTTTTTGTGTTTTCAAATAATAAATGTACTGTAATAAGCATGGCAACCATTTTCTGTGTTCTTTATAAATGTTTGACAAATGAACAGTATAAGGATACACTACAGATGTTAATATATGAACGGTTTAATTTTTATGATGAAATGATTCCAAATCCGCACACTCCGTTTTTTTATTCCTTGCTTTCCATATAGTGACCTCAGCTGCCACCCAATCTATAGGGATTAGTGAATGAGTGAACGAATGAGCGATTTCAGACACGGCTAAGGTCTTATCTTCTTCTCAGATCCTCTCCAGTCTTCTATCTGGTGTTAACGTCAAGCAGTATTCATACATCACCGAACTCCAAATCTCCTCCTGTCATCTCTTCTCATAACAAAACTATGCTAAGTGCAGTGTATGAGCTGATTCAACGTATAATACACAACACTTTTGAAATTAAGTCGTTATACACTGTCTCTGCAAGACAGGGGTCACCAACGTGGTGCCCGTGGGCACCAGGTAGCCCCCAAGGAGCACATGAGTAGCTCTCAGGCTTGCTATAAAAAGTGCACAACTCATCAGTGAGATGCGTCTATAATGTAAAATGTAGTTAATTCGTTGTTGATAGTCACTGTCAAGTGTATTTACATAGATAAATGAGTATCATTAATAATAATAATAATAATAATAATATATAACTAAAGGTAAATTTGTTATTTCAGAGGAGTATTTCAAACTGGTAGCCCTTTATATGACTCGGTGTCCATGTAGTAGCTCTCAGTTACAAAAAGGTTGGTGATCCCTGCTGCAAGAGCTCAACTCCAGGACATAAACATTGTGCTATCTTGATTCTTAAATCAGCCAGTGATGCTGTCCTTTTGATATTTCACTGTAGATACTAGTGAAGATATGGAGAATAATTTACACCCGCAATTTAATGCTTGTACGACACTATACTCAGAGTGTGTGTGTGTGTGTGTGTGTGTGTCTATGGACATATGCGTGTGTGGTTATAGTAGATGTGTTGCCTTGGTTAAATGGGTTATTTAATATTATAAGAAAAGGATAAAATGTCTATATACATATACAGTGTCTCTTTTAAACTGAAATAGAAAATATAGTAATACAAAATGGACATACTAATATGAAAATGAATGAATGTTTTGTTGGCATAAAATGTATATTTTTTATTTGGTTCTACATGTTTCATACTGTAGTACAGTAAAGAATGTCAGTAATTCTAAATTAATAAGCAATGTCTACTCAATTCCTTAGAAACAAAAATGAGCTTGTGCCTTTGGGAAGCTGTAAACAGATTAACCTACTGTAACGGTGGACGCTGTAATAGGATTTATTATAAAGAAGAACAAATGAGACGCCGCTCAAACGGAGCGGCCAGACAGGCTAGGGAGCCTTGCGCTCTGCACGCCGTGGTACCGGGAGTACGGGGAGAGCAGGTGCGGTGGCGGACTTGGAAGTCCGGGAATCGGGAACAGGCTGGAATCGGGAAAAGACTGGAATCAGGAAACAAACAAAGGTTTAAACATATATATCGAGCGTCCGTGTCCGCGACACTACATGATAGATACGAGCCCGGACCGGGATTGTAGGGAGAACCGGGCTTATATCGGGAGAGGGAGAATCAGGAACAGCTGATGCCAATTTGTGAGTGTGTGTGTGGGTGTGTCTGGGGGAAAGAGCAGGGAGGAGCGAGGAGAGGGAGAGAGCACCGTGACACCTACGGGTACTAGAGGAACCTAATGTTAGTTAAAAAACATATATATATATATATATATATATATATATATATATATATATATATATATATATAAATAAATATTCATTCATTCATCTTCTACCGCTATATCACAATCTTCCACACACATTCATACACTAGGGACAATTTTCCAAGGTGCCAATCAACCTACCGTGCATGTTTTTGGACCGGGGGAGGAAACCGGAGAACCCGGAGAGAAAAACCCCCTGAGGCACGGGGAGAACATGCAAACTCCACACACACATGGCCGAGACGGGAATCGAACCCGGACCCTGGAGGTGTGAGGCGAACGTGCTAACCACTACGCCACCGTGGTGCCTCATATAAATATATAGATATTTTTATTATTATTTTTTTTTTTTGGATAAAATATCAGAATTTATAAATAAATGTATACATTTTAAATGACATATATCCACTTATATATTCTTATCGATTCCCAGTTTTGATTCCAAACTGTGTGACCAAGCAGTGTCTCAGATGCTTAATCATGTTGGTCGTGACACCTTTCTTGCAACATATACCAGCTTATTGACAATAATGACACTTTTTTACAAAACTGTCTTACATCTTTACAAACATCTTGTAAACGGATTTAAACTATGAACAATGTAAAAAAAAAAAAAAAAAAAAAAATATAAATATATATATATATATATATATATATATATATATATATATATATATATATATATATATACCATAAATATGTATAATATTTAATGATACATAATTTAATGAGTAAACCGGTACAGTTGAATGCATATTTTACATATAAATCCTTATTTATTTATACAATATCTTATTACCTGCTGAACCTTCTGTATAGTATTTGTTCAGAACTGTAATTATACCCATATTTATTAAACTGCTATTTATCATAAATAGGTTGTGTAAGCACTTCTGGTTAGAGACTAACTGCACTGGACATGTAGCTTGAACACTGACAATAAAGCTGAATTCTTTCAATAATATTCATTTGCACTTGGGATTATTTTTCCCACCTCTTAATCTTAGTTCTTCCTCTCTCTATTTCTCTCTATCCTCCTTTATTTATATAAATCATTATATGATTTCACGCTTGTTTCCAGTCAATTAGTAACACTTTTGCCTGTATTACTCGCAGATCTTTTAACACTTAAGTGCTTGGATTCTCCTCTGCCTCATCTGTAATTTGGTTT
Organism: Kryptopterus vitreolus; assembly: GCA_030449085.1. Lineage (NCBI taxonomy): Eukaryota > Metazoa > Chordata > Actinopteri > Siluriformes > Siluridae > Kryptopterus > Kryptopterus vitreolus. Next base: position 31,596,222 of record JACRUU010000005.1, read on the forward strand.
GGATCAAAGCCTCTGACATGAAAAGTGAAAATGAAAAATGGATGACTATTAGACGACTATTATTCTTCCTTTTTCAACATCACTGCCATCAATTCGAAAAAACGGCGTGAACGATCAATCCTCAGTAGCACACGTCATGTGAGTCTCACCGTGTTAAGTATTAAATATGGCAGTTAGTTCCAAACAGATGATCGGACAAAAAAAAAAAAAAGTAATATTGATAGAGAGGATACAAAGGAAAAGACAGTTTTATTACAAGAGAAATATCGTATAGAAAGATAAAAACCGATCACCTCTGAGCGCAATCAAGAGTATTTAATACAATGCAGCGGAGCATTTTAGTTCATTCATTCATCTTCTACCGCTTTATCCGATCTTCCCTCGGGTCACGGGGAGCCTGTGCCTATCTCAGGCGTCTATGGGCATTAAGGCAGGATACACCCTGGATGGAATGCCAACCCATCGCAGGGCGCACTCACACACATTCATGCACACATTCATACACTAGGGACAATTTTCCAAGGTGCTAATCAACCTACCGTGCATGTTTTTGGACCGGGGGAAACCGGAGAAACCGGGGAAAACCCCCTGAGGCACGGGGTGAACATGCAAACTCCACACACACACACCCGAGACGGGAATCGAACCCGGATCCTGGCGGTGTGAGGCGAACGTGCTAACCACTAAGCCACCGTGCCCCGCGCATTTTACTTTTAATTTCATATTAATTTGCATTCATTGAAACTTTAAATCAAGCTCTGTGTGTTAAGGCCATTTTACAAAACCCCCTGGCAATTTCTCTAAACTGACCAATGTTTTTTGTGAAGAAAAAAAAAAGAAATCAGGCTGATTATGAAAATAAAGTATGAATAAAATCGATATTTTTCCAGTCTTGCACAATAACAGTTAGTCCATGATAATCATAGTAAAACTACAATGCGGGCTTGTAAAAAGCCCAGCGAGTCCGCTGGAGCAGCGAGCCAGCGTACAAAACTGCGGAATGTCCCTTGTCCAAATAATACAATACAGCAAATCCAAGTGTAATTATTCACCTTCCTCTCAATAACAGTGTTTGTTTCTATAGTGACTTTTGTTTTCTCTCTGTCTCTACAGTTTATTCCACCACCCACCATTTCCAGGATGGAGTGAATTGTTTATTTACAGTGTAACTCCACAGAGGAGATGAATTTAATTTTTTTCTGTCTAGACTTTTTTTTTTTTTTTCTTTTAACTTTACCCAAATAAAAAGGCAAGCTAGCTGACAGCAAGGGAAATTGTTAGAGAAACACTGTGAGTGTAATTTATTTCTTAATACATGGTTAAACCTCCCCGTTCCTTTAAAAACACTGCCAACTGTGTCAGTTAAGGCCACCAGTGTTTTGAGCCACAGTTCCTGTTGGTATAAGTGCACGCGTTCGCTGACTTGGTAGTTCGGCTACAGTTAATGGACTATTTCAGTGTTTCATTTGAAATAAACCCGCACATTTGTTTCATTACGTGCAGAACCATCTGTTTTGACACATTTTCAAATTTGTTGACTTCCTTTAAAAGGATTTTTACTATAGCAACTTCAATACAAACAACGTCCTCTATTTAAAACCAACGCGCTAGACTAACGACAAAATCACTTTTTATTCATAATGATCTCCTTCTACACAACATATTTTACACTTTAACTTCTTTTATTAAGCACCGTCACGTCATCTCATTGTAATCATCTCATTTTACTCAATCTCATTATACTCAACACTATCATTACATCTCATTATACTCATTCATTCATCTTCCATCCATCCATTTTCTTCCGCTTATCCGGGACCGTGTCGCGGGGGCAGCAGTCTGAGCAGAGATGCCCAGACTTCCCTCACTCCAGCCACTTCCTCTAGCTCCTCCGGGGGGACACCGAGGCGTTCCCAGGACAGTCGAGAGACATAGTCCCTCCAACGTGTTCTAGGTCTTCCTCGATGCATTTTACCGGTGGGACATGCCTGAAACACCTCCCCTGGGAGGCGCCCAGGAGGCATCCGAAAAAGATGCCCAAGCCACGCCAGCTGGCCTCTCTCGATGTGGAGGAGCAGCGGATCTACTCCGAGCTCCTCCCGAGTGACTGAACTTCTCACTCTATCTCTAAGGGAGCGCCCAGCCACCCTGCGAAGGAAGCTCATTTCGGCCGCCTGTATCCGGGATCTTGCCCTTTCGGTCTGTGCCTATCTCAGGCGTCTATGGGCATTAATGCAGGATACACCCTGGATGGAATGCCAACCCATCGAAGGGCACACAAACACACACACACACACACACACACACACACACACACACACTCACATTCACACACTAGGGACAATTTTCCAAGGTGCCAATCAACCTACCGTGCATGTTTTTGGACCGGGGAGGAAACCGGAGAACCCGGAGAAAAAAACCCTGAGGCACGGGGAGAACATGCACAAATCCCACACACACATGGCTTAGACAGGAATCGAACCCGGACCCTGGCGGTGTGAGGCGAACGTGCTAAACACTAAGCCACTGTGCCCCTCCTCATTATACTCAACACTGCCTTATTATATCCAGCTATACCTCATTATACTCATCACTGCCTCATTATACACAACGTGATCTTATTGTAGTCAACACCATCTCATTCTATCCAGCCAGGTTAACTATATCGCATGATCTCATGATATCCAGAACTACCTCATTATACCAGCACTAGCTCATTACCATCATCTCATTTTACCCAACACTACCTCATTATACTCAACAATATCTCCTTATATTTAATATTACCCCGTTATACCCAACACTACCTCATTATACTCAACAATATCTCCTTATATTTAATATTACCCCTACCCAACATACCTATACTCATGAGGGAACAGTGGTTAAGGCGCTGGGATATCAGAAGATCCGGGTTCGAGCCCCGGTATGGCCAAGCTGCCGCCCTTGGGTTTAACCCTTACCCTCTCTTTAGGGGGCCCCATTACCCTGCGCTCTACCAACAACACAGTGGGATATGCGAGGAAAAGAACTGTGCTGATGTAATGTATATGGACTCATTATACTCAACAATATCTCCTTATATTTAATATTACCCCATTATACCCAACACTACCTCATTATACTCAACAATATCTCCTTATATTTAATATTACCCCATTATACCCAACACTACCTCATTATACTCAACAATATCTCCTTATATTTAATATACCCCATATACCCAACACTACCTCATTATACTCAACAATATCTCCTTATATTTAAATATATACACCCATTATACCCAACCTCATTATACTCAACAATATCTTATATTATCTTTAAACAACAATATCAACAATTCCCAATATTACCCCATTATACCCCATATACCCAACACTACCTCATTATACTCAACAATATCATAGTTATCCTTATATTAAACAATAATATTACCCCGTTATACCCAACACTACCTCATTATACTCAACAATATCTCCATATATTTAATTATACCCCATTATACACAACACTACCTCATTATACTCAACAATATATCCGTATATTTAATATTACCCCGTTATACAAAACACTACCTCATTATACTTCACATTATTGTATTATACACAACATTATCTCCTTATGTTTAATATTATCTCATTATATCCAACACTGCCTCATTATACATGCAACTCCACCACCTTTCCACTAGATCCAATCCCTTCATCCATGCTCCAGACCATCTCACATTCACGATCTCCTGCCCTTTTCATCTCCACAATCATCAATGGGTCCCTAACTTCTGCACATGTGCCGGCTTCCTTCAAGCAAGCAAGGGTCGCTCCCATCTTGAAGAAACCTGCTCTGGACCCAACAGACATCAACAACTACAGACTGGTATCTCTTCTCTCCTTCCTCTCAAAAACTCTAGAACGCAATGTCTTTAACCAACTGTCTGTCTATCTCTCTCAGAACAACCATCTAGACCCCAACCAGTCTGTCTTCAAAGCAGCACATTCCACAGAGACTGCTCTCCTGGCCGTCAAGGAAAAACTTCATGCTGCCAGATCCGACAGATTGTCCTCCGTCCTCATCTTACTAGAACCACAAGACCCTGTTGTCTACCCTCAGGAGTCATGGTATCTCTAGAGATGCATGGAATTGGTTTTCCTCTTACTTGGAAGGTCGATCGTTTCAGCTAACATGGAGAGGATCGACATCTGCCCCATGCAAACTCACCACTGGTGTCCCACAAGACTCAGTACTTGGTCCTCTTCTTTTCTCAATCTATACTCTCTCTCTCTCGGTGAAGTCATCTCCTCTCATGGATTTGACTACCACTGCTATGCTGATGACACTCAACTCATCTTCTCCTTCCCTCCATCAGATACAACAGTGTTTAGTAGAATATCAGCCTGTCTATCTGACATCGCTTCGTGGATGAGCGTTCATCACCTCAAACTCAACCCAAAGAAAACGGAACTACTGGTGATCCCAGGCGATTCATCTCCAGGTCAGGATCTCAGCATAACTCTCCATAACTCTCTACTTTCTCCCTCCAGCACTGCTCGCAATCTCGGGTAACTATGGACAATCAATGATCCTTCTCTTCCCATATTTCTAACGTTACTCGCTCTTGTCGACACTTTCTCTACAACATCAGAAGGGTTCGACCATTTCTATCCACACAGGCTGCTCAGGTCCTGGTTCAGTCTCTCGTCATCTCGAGACTGGACTACTGTAACTCTCTGCTGGCAGGTTCTACCTCAGAACTGCACCTTCATACCTCTGAAAGCTCATCACCTCCTGTAGCGCACCTCGCTGCCTGAGAGCTTCTAGCACTGCTCCCCTGGTTCCACCGTCTCTCAAGGTTTTCTTCTCTGTTCTGGTACCGAGGTGGTGGAATGAACTTCCACTGGATGTCCGAACAACGGAGACACTGTCTACCTTCAAAGCGTTCGATTGAAGACAAACCTCTTCCAACAACACCTATCCTAACATTTCTTTCCTCTCACTGTCCAGGAATCCATTAAAAAACAAACAAACAAACAAAAAACTTAACTGTCTATGCTTATTGTGTACTTAAGTTTGTATTTGCCCTTCGTGAATGAATTTATCCTTAGAGGAAGACCTAAAGCACTTCTTGTATGTCGCCCTGGATAAGGGCGTCTGCTAAATACTGCAAATGTACATGTAAATGTATTCTAAACACTACCTCATTATACATTATACACTACCTCAACATTATCTGATTATATTTAATATTACCTCATTATACTCAACACTACCTCATTATACTCAACACTACCTCATTATACTCATTATGATCTTATTATAGTCTACACTCTCATTATGGGGGCACTTTGGCTTAGTGGTTAGCAGGTTCGCCTCACACCTCCATGGTTGGTGGTTCCATTCCCGTCTCAGTCATGTGTTTGTGGAGTTTGCATGTTCTCCCCGTGCCTCAGGGTTTTTTTTCACCTTGGAAAATTCTCCCTAGTGTAGTGTAGAGTTGTGTGTGTGTGTGTGTCCTTTGATGGGTTGGCAATCCATCCATGGTGTATATCCTGCCTAAATGCCCATAGACGCCTAAGATAGGCACAGACTCCCCGTGATCCGACGAGGGAAGATCGGATAAACCGGTAGCGAATGAATGAATGACTATCTCGTTATATCCAGCTCTGTTATATGTAACACTACCTCGTTATCGTTATCTAACAACTAACATTTTATTACTCACATCATCATTTTAGTCAACAGATTTGTCTCCTCTATATATATATATATATATATATATATATATATATATATATATATATATATATATATATATATAAACAAGAACAGTCTATCTGTGAGGAAAAATAAAAAAATAAAAAAAGGGTTAGAAGTAATAACAACAGAGAGAGAAAGAGAGAGAACAATAGAGAAGACTGTTTTTATACTGTTACATTAGAATGTGTTATGGAAAGGGAAAAGCAGCAGTGGTTTGTATATTACATTTCTTTAACATCTGAGAGTAATCATCAAGAGTATTTAATGCAATACAGCAGAGCAATTTCTTTTCTATTAAATAACATTCACTGAGACTTTAAATCAAGCTTTATGTGTGAAAACCATGTTCCCAAACACCCCGTCAGCTTCCCTGAAAAATGACAATGGTTGTTGGAAAGAAAGAACTAAAATCAAATGTATTGTGAAGGCAAAGTTAATGGTTTGAATAACAAGTATTCAGTCGTGTACAATAAAATCTTGACTTTTATTAGAACAAAACTGTAATGTGGTGTTGTAAAAAGCGCCGTGTGTCTTCTGTAGCACTAAGCCGGCGTACAAAGCTGTGGAATGCTTCAAACAATATAATATAGCACAGCACATGTAAAAAAAAAAAAATAAATAAATAAAATAAAATAAAAATAATAATAATAATAATGATGATGATGACGGTAGTGATAATAATAATAATAATGATGATAACATAATAATAATAATAATAATATAATAATAATGATGATGATGATAATAATAATAATAATAATAATTTTATAATAAAAAATCCCCTTCCTTGAACCGCCACCTTAACGTGGTGGAGGGGTTTGAGTAACCGGATGATCCTAGGAGCTATGTTGTCGGGGGCTAGATGCCCCTGGTAGGGTCTCCCAAGGCAAACAGGTCCTAGGGGACGGCTCAGACGAAGAGCGGTTCATATTCCCTTATGAAAAAATTAAAATCAAGGACCGTAACGTCGCCCGGTATGGCGCAGCCGGGGCTCCTCCCTGGAGCCAGGCCCGGGGCTGGGGCTCGAAAGCGAGCGCCTGGTGGTCGGGCCTCCACCCATGGGGCCCGGCCGGGCTCAGCCCGAATGAGTGACGTGGGGACACCTCCCCGTGGGCCCACCACCTGCAGGAAGGCTCAAAAGGGACCGGTGCAATGTGGTTCGGGCGGTGGTCGAAGGCGGAGGCCTCGACGACCCGACCTCTGGACACAGAGACTAGCTCTAGGGACATAGAATGTCACCTCGCTGGTTGGGAAAGAGCCCGAGCTTGTGCGGGAGGTTGAGAGATACCGGCTAGAGATAGTCGGGCTCACCTCCACCCACAGTCTGGGCTCTGGAACCATACTCCTCGAGAGAGGCTGGACTCTCCATTATTCTGGAGTTGCCGGCGGTGAGAGACGACGGGCTGGTGTGGGCCTGCTCATAGCCCCCCATCTTAGCCGTCATGTGTTGGAGTTTACCCCGGTGAACGAGAGGGTCGTTTCCCTGCGCCTTCGGGTTGGGGAAAAGTCTCTCACTGTTGTTTGTGCCTATGCCTATGGGCCGAATGGCAGTGTAGAGTACCCGGCCTTCTTGGCGTCTCTGGGAGGGGCGCTGATAAACGCCCCAACTGGAGACTCCGTTGTTCTACTGGGGGACTTCAATGCCCACGTGGGCAACGACAGTGATACCTGGAGGGGCGTGATTGGGAGGAACGGCCCCCCTGATCTGAACCCGAGTGGTGCTCAGTTATTGGACTTCTGTGCTAGTCATAGTTTGTCCATAACGAACACCATGTTCAAAGCACAAGGGTGTCCATCAGTACACATGGTACCAGGACACCCTAGGACGGAGATCGATGATAGACCTTGTGGTTGTCTCATCTGACCTCCGTCCGTGTGTTTTGGACACTCGGGTGAAGAGAGGGGCGGAGCTGTCAACTGATCACCACCTGGTGGTGAGCTGGATTCGATGGCGGGGAAGGAAGCTGGACAGACTCGGCAGACCCAAACGTATTGTGAGGGTGTGCTGGGAACGCCTAGCAGAACCCCCTGTCAGAGACATCTTTAACTCCCACCTCCGGCAGAAAGCTTCAACCAGATCCCGAGGGAGGTTGGAGACATTGAGTCTGAGTGGACCATGTTCTCCACCTCCATTGTCGATGCAGCCATTCTGAGCTGCGGCCGCAAGGTCTCAGGTGCCTGTCGCGGCGGTAATCCCAGAACCCGGTGGTGGTCTCCGGAAGTAAGGGATTGCCGTCAAGCTGAAGAAGGAGTCCTTCCGAGCCTGGTTGGCTCTTCGGGACCCCTGAGGCAGCTGATGGGTACCGTCAGGCCAAGCGGGCTGCGGCCCGGGTGGTTGTTGAGGCAAAATCTCGGGTATGGGAGGAGTTCGGAGAGGCCATGGAGAGGGACTATCGGTCGGCCTCAAAGAAGTTCTGGCAAACCGTCCAACATATCAGAAGGGGGAAGCAGTGCCCTGCCAAAACTGTCTACAGTGGAGGTGGGGATCTGTTGACTTTAACTGGGGACATCATCGGACGGTGGAAGGAAGGAATACTTTGAGGATCTCCTCAACCCCGGAGTCATGCCTTCCGATGAGGAAGCAGAGGCCATGGGCTCAGAGGTGGCATCATCTATCACCCAAGCTGAGGTCACCGAGGTAGTTGAGAAGCTTCTCGGTGGCAGAGCAGCGGGGGTGGATGAGATCCGCCCTGAGTACCTGAAGTCTCTGGATGTTGTGGGGCTGTCTTGGCTGACACGCCTCTGCAACATCGCGTGGCAGCTGGGGACGGTGCCTCTGGATTGGCAGACCGGGGTGGTGGTTCCTCTTTTTAAGAAAGGGGACCGGAGGGTGTGCTCCAACTATAGGGGGATCACACTCCTCAGCCTTCCTGGGAAAGTCTATGCCAGGGTACTGGAGAGGAGAATTCGGCCTTTAGTCGAACCCCGGATTCAGGAGGAACAATGCGGTTTTCGACCTGGCCGTGGAACACTGGACCATCTCTATACCCTCTACAGGGTGATGGAGGGATCATGGGAGTTTGCCCAACCGGTCCACATGTGCTTTGTGGATTTGGAGAAGGCATTCGACCGTGTCCCTCGCTGCACTCTGTGGGGGGTGCTCCGGGAGTATGGGGTCCGAGGCCCTCTGTTGAGGGCGGCTCGGATCTCTGTATGCACGGAGCAGGAGTTTGGTTCGCATTGCCGGCAGTAAGTCAGACCTATTTCCGGTGCATGTTGGACTCCGGCAAGGCTGCCCTTTGTCACCGGTTCTGTTCATTATTTTTATGGACAGAATTTCTAGGAGCAGCCAGGGGCTGGAGGGAGTCTGGTTTGGGGACCACAGGATCTCGTCTCTGCTTTTTGCCGATGATGTTGTCCTGTTGGCTCCATCAGGCCAAGACCTTCAGCATGCACTGGGAAGGTTTGCAGCCGAGTGTGAAGCAGCTGGGATGAAGATCAGCACCTCCAAGTCCGAGGCCATGGTCCTTAGCCGCAAAAAGGTGGTTAGCCCACTTCAGGTTGGTGGAGAGCTCCTTCCCCAAGTGGAGGAGTTCAAGTATCTTGGGGTCTCGTTCACGATCACGAGTGAGGGGAGGATGGAACGGGAGATCGACAGGCGGATCGGTGCAGCCTCTGCAGTAATGCGGTCGATGTACCGGTCCGTCATAGTGAAGAGGGAGCTGAGCCAAAAGGGCAAAGCTCTCAATTTACTGGTCGATCTACGTTCCTACTCTCACCTATGGCCATGAGCTTTGGGTCATGACCGAAAGGACAAGATCCCGGATACAGGCGGCCGAAATGAGCTTCCTTCGCAGGGTGGCTGGGCGCTCCCTTAGAGATAGGGTGAGAAGTTCAGTCACTCGGGAGGAGCTCAGAGTAGATCCGCTGCTCCTCCACATCGAGAGGGGCCAGCTGGCGTGGCTCGGGCATCTATTTCGGATGCCTCCTGGGCGCCTTCCAGGGGAGGTGTTTCGGGCATGTCCCTCCGGGAAAAGGCCTCGGGGAAGACCCAGAACACGTTGGAGGGACTATGTCTCTCGACTGTCCTGGGAACGCCTCGGTGTCCCCCCGGGGGAGCTAGAGGAAGTGGCTGGAGAGAGGGAAGTCTGGGCATCTCTGCTTAGACTGCTGCCCCCCGCGACCCGGTCCCGGATAAGCGGAGGGAAGATGGATGGATGGATGGATGGATGGATAATAATAATAATAATAATAATAATAATAATAATAATACTGATAATAGCTATAACAATACTATACTATACTATATATATATATATATATATATATTATATATATATATATATATATATATATATATATATATATATATATATATTCATGCATTCATTCATCTTCTAAAGCTATATCCGATCTTCTCTCGGGTCACGGGGTGTCTGTGCCTATCTCAGGCGTCTATGGGCATTAAGGTAGGATACACCCTGGATGGAATGCCAACCCATCGCAGGACACACACACACACACACACACACACACACACACATTGATACACTATGGATAATTTTCCCAGGTGCCAATCAACCTACCGTGCATGTTTTTGGACCGGGGAGGAAACCGGAGAACCCGGAGAAAAACCCCCTGAGGCACGGGGAGAACATGCAAACTCCACACACATATGGCCGAGACGGGAATCGAACCCCGACACTGGCGGTGTGAGGCGAACGTACTAACCACTAAGCCACCATGCCCATGCCCCTTATCTATATATATGCTGAGAATGCTGTCGCCATCATATTTCACTTTTGCGATAGATTTGGGCAGGTGATGAGGGGTGCCTGGTTTCCCCCAGACATAACATTTAGAATTGAGGCCAAACAGTTCAATCTTGTTCTAATCAGATCAGAACATCTTACACCTCTAACATCTTACACACTCTGAGAGTTCTTCGGGTCCAAGTCCAAGCGAACTTGGAAGGGTCACTGAGCAATTTCCATCTAGCCACTCTGCCGTAAAGCCTAGATCAACGGAGGTCTGCACTGATCGTTGTCCGTCTGGAACTTTCCCCCATCTTCACACAGGATCTCTGGCATTCTCTGACCTCTGAGCCAGCAATCTGCATTCGGTAAGTCTTGGTTGGGTCGCACTTATACTTCCCCGGATCCGTGTCTTGCAACATTCCTGCCTCTGAGCTCTGCAAGCAGTTTTTGTGACCTTGTGGACTGGAGTTTGTTCTGACATGCAGCTGTAAAGCCTTTATAAACAGATGTAGGCCTTTCCAATTCATCACCGATTGATAAACTTTTCCACATTTAGAGTCTCTAATCAGGGTCTAGGAATATCCCAGTAACAATCCAGAGATATGAGAAGCACTACTTTGCAATGGTTTTTGAAAAGGGTCTAAATACTTATGGTATACACGTCTACTTAAAAAAAATTAAACACTAACACTGAGAAAAAAAAAACCCAGGAAAAATATGTTTATGAGATAAAAAAAAAAGTCTTTCTCAGATCGCGTCATTTTTCTCAATGGGTTATAAAGCTAGAATAAACTCTGCAGACGGAGATTCCCATTAGGAAACGCCCGACGTTTTGGGAATCCAACAGCTGCCAATTAACAATCAAGGTTGTGTAAGTTATTGCCACTGCCGCTAATTAACCTCTTAAATCATATGTATGAAACACAATATGTTATTGTTCAGTGAAACAAGCGGCTACAGCATCGTGCTTTTTCCATCTGCTTGATTTGCTTTAGCTCACGTGGGAATAGAACGACTCAATGCTCTACATATTAGACGAAAAGATGAAGGTTTGCGTGTATGAATGTTTCTATATTATATACGCACCTACTAACTACGGTATACATATTCCATCCAGAAAGGCATGTAATAACATTTCATTCATTCATTCATCTTCTAGCGCTTTATCCAATCTTCCCTTGGGTCACGGGGAGTCTGTGCCTATCTCAGGCGTCTATGGGCATTAAGGCAGGATACACCCTGGATGGAATGCCAACCCATCACAGAGCACACACACTCACATTCACACACTAGGGACAATATTCCTACCGTGCATGTTTTTGGACCGGGGGGAAACTGGAGAACCCGGAGAAAAAACCTCCTGAAGCACGGGGAGAGCATGCAAAATTCCACACACACATGGCCGAGACGGGAATCGAACCCGGATCCTGGAGGTGTGAGACGAACGTGCTAACCACTAAGCCATCGTGCCCCCTGTAATAACATTTAAATATGTATATTTTGTTATATTCAAATATATATGAAAAATACATACAAATGCTCTATCATTTCCGCACGTCACATGACTTAAACTGCCTATGAATGACCTGTGTGATACGTTTACCTTACCTTATATAAAAGCACCTGGGGACTTTCATTCAACCTGCACATTTCAGGAGAACATCGATGGAGACCAGCATTTTTATAACTGATTTAATGTCTGTGTGTGGTGGAAAGGACATTAAAGATTGATTAAAGATCGAAATGAAAGATCGATTGTGAGAAATGTTATGCCATTGACTGCGGTCATAGTCTCTTCTTTCCTTTCAATGTGCCCTAATTCAATATACAGGGTGTAAGAGTGAGTGTGTTTATGTCTCTAGTGTACGATCTCAGCAAAATGAGCAATAATATTATATATATATTGATATATTGTGTAGAAGTGTTTTGTGTGTGTATGATGTTGGATGACACTGTCAGGGCAAAACGGTTAAAAGGGGGAGTGAACACTTATTTTATATCAATGGTATTTGAGGTAAGCAGCAAAATGAAGCCCTTCTGCATTGCATTTTATTCCTAATTATTTTTATTCCTGCTTTTATTCATTTTAAATACCTTTTTTAATCATTTTAAATGTTTCTATTGTTGATTAGTATTTTAAGTATTTTTTTGTATTAGTTAGTTTCGTATTAGTATTTTAACCATTATTTTATTTCCTTTTATGTAAAGCACTTTGAATTACCATTCATTCATTCCTTCATTTCTACCGCTATATCCGATCTTCCCTCGGGTCACGGGGAGCCTGTGCCCATCCCAGGCGTCCATGGGCATTAAGGCAGGATACACCCTGGATGGAATGCCAACCCATCGCAGGACACAAACACACACTCACAATCACACACTAGGGACAATTTTCCAAGGTGCCAATCAACCTACCGTGCATGTTTTTGGACCGGGGGGAAACCGGAGAACCCGGAGAAAAAACCCCTGAGGCACAGGGAGAACATGCAAACTCCACACACACATGGCCGAGATGGGAATCGAACCCGGACCCTGGCGGTGTGAGGCGAACATGCTAACCACTAAGCCACCGTGCCCCACTTTGAATTACCAAAGTGTATGAAATGTGCTGTATAAATAAAATTGCCTTGCAAAGTACCAGACGAGAAAACAAGAAGTGTACTCTCTCTAAGCGCATACTTTCTTATTTCCATATTTTGCACAATATTTGTGTTTCACTGTGTTTACGGGACATTGCTGAAAACTGCGTTGAAGCCGGAACGTTTAGAGCGCTTTAATGAGCAGATAAACTATGATCCCGTGAGTGATATATCTCTCTCTAGTTCTCCTTTTCCTATTTCACACTCTATATCAATATCCTAACATTTTCCTATTGTAAATAAGAAAATCCCACTCTCATTCAAAGCTCTCTCTCACACACACACACACGCCCACAGCATGGCTCAATTTCTCCAGTATGCTTCTGTTATCTTAGACCAGATAGGGATTTGGGACTATTTTGGAACTATAGAACATCTCATTCTACATTCAGCCCCCTGTTCAAATAACCTCCTCTCGTCCGGGAAGATGCTCCTCTAGATATAAGAAGTTTGCATCGGGAAATTTGTGCTCATTCAGCCAAAGGGGTGTTAGTAATATTGTAAAAGTTCACTGTAATGCATGTTGTTATGTTGTATATGGTTATGTGGACTTTTATTTTAGGCGACAGAACAAGGAAACGAAATAAAGGCGAGCGTGGTGTAAAGAAAAGCTCGTCCATGTCCGAGGGTTTGGTTTCAACAACCTCTCGATCGTGAAGACCTGAAAACACCCACAAGCAAATACTACAATATCACATACTGGTGCAGGGGATGTGAGGAGGTCACGAGTGCATTCAGCACTGTCATAAAAGTGTTCAATAGGGACATTGTTCCTCTAGAAGTCCACTGAGCATTTTCCACTCCAACACATGCAATCTGTATCTTAATGGAGGATGCTTTGTGCATGGAGGTATTGTCATGCCGGGACAGGTCTGGATCTCCTTTTTCAAGTGAAGGGAAACGTTCATGCTTCAAGAGCCTAAGACTTAACTGCCTCCTGCTTTGTGGGAACAATTTGGGGAAGAACCACATATTGGTGTACAAATCAAACCCATCTAACAAATTCTTCGTGTTACACGTGACTAGTTTGCTTATTTAAATTTCGATTGTTCTGAAGCTGGCAAGGTCAGGAATCATACTATAGGAATAAAGTCTAACACGGTAAGGGTAATTCTTTGCAGGGCAACACTCACAGACACACACACACACACACACACACATTGGCAAAGACATACTCACACCATGGGGTAACTACTGCCTTCTTTTTGTGAGGTGGGCGGAAAAAAACAGGGCCTGGAGGAAACCCGCACGTTCTTATTTTTACATATGTACATATGCCATTTTTACTGTGTGGTTTTTGCAACGTGTCAGTATAAGACTCATGAATAAATCAGTGAGACACAGACTGTCTGCGCAGCAATCACCGAGTGTAAATGACTTAAACATGTGCTATAAGTGTGCCACACTTTTCTATAGACTTGTCAAGAAAAACAGCATGTGAAACCAATCTAAAGCATACACTACACACTGACAAGCTTCACCCAAACAGAGAGTCATTCAGTCATGCTGGAGAGGATAGCTTGACATGAAAATAAATATATGCATGCAAAAAAAAGTACCTGACTGAAGTGATTGATGTGATACTGATATGCAGTCAGTTGTATGCATAGTATTAGCACGCTTTAATTTTGATAATTGAAAAATAGGTCATGTGTCAGGGGGCACAGTGGCTTAGTGGTTAGCACGTTCACCTCACACCTACAGGGTCCGGGTTCGATTCCTGTCTCGGCCATGTGTGTGTGGCGTTTTGCATGTTCTCCCCGTGCTTCAGGGTTTTTTTCTTCGGGTTCTCCGGTTTCCTCCCGGTCCAAAAACATGCACGGTAGGTTGATTGGCACCTTGGAAAATTATCCCTAGTGTGTGAATGTGTGTGTGTGTGTGTGTGTGCCCTGCGATGGGTTGGCATTCTGTATCCTGCTTAGTAGGTACTAAGTAGTACTGTATCCTACTCTGGTTAGTATCTTGCCTTAATGCTATAAATATATATATATATATATCTATATATCTATATATATTATATATATATATATATATATATATATATATATATATCTATAGATATATATTCATTCATTCATTCATTCATTCATCTTCTACCGCTATATCCGATCTTCCCTTGGGTCACGGGGAGTCTGTCTATCTCAGTCTATCTCAGGCGTCTATGGGTATTAAGGTACAGGATACACCCTGGATGGAATGCCAACCAATCGCAGGACACACACACACACACACACATTCATACACTAGGGACAATTTTCCAAGGTGCCAATCAATCAACCTACCGTGCATGTTTTTGGACCGGGAGGAAACCGGAGAACCCGGAGAAAAACCCCCTGGGAGAACATGCAAACTCCACACACACATGACCGAGACGGGAATCGAACCCAGACCCTGGCGGTGTGAGGCGAACGTGCTAACCACTAAGCCACCGTGCCGCTCTATATATATATAGATATATATATATATATATATATATATATATATATATATATAATCAAAGAAAATTAAGATTTCAATAAAGATAATAACAAATAACAAAGGCCTCATTAGGGTTCACTACTGTCAGAGAAGAACAGGAGCAGAAAGTGGACAAACAGAGATAAAAAAAAAATAAAATCAGACAAGTTTTTTTTTCTTTTTTTTTTTTTTTTTATAAAAATCCTTGATCATCTGTGCAAGTGAAGCGTCTTTGAAGCTGGTCAAATGAAAACCAGTAAAGATTTGAAACGTGTTATGTAATAGGTGTCAGCGTTGATTAGCGCTTTCATTCCACGAGTTCCCATGTTGTAGGAAGCAAGCGACTGCGAATCTTACTTCCTCTATTTCATCACTTTCTTTTTTCCATAACAATGTGATCATACAAAGATGTCATTATTATTATGTTTATCCATCACTGGTTTTGTTACTGAAGTAAAAGGTGCAAAGATGATTCTTGGTTTACATTACATTCAAAATGAATCATTCTCACAGCATTGCATGATATAGTCACAACATGTAATCTATAGGACAAAAGTTTTCACTTTTTTCGAACATTTTTTCTACCACTGAGTACTACAGATGCTGTTTTTTTTATTTATCTTCAAGCACTGTTATTTAACATTTAAGCAGGAGATTCTATCAGTGTTTTTATTGCTTTATATCCTGTAAGCTATTATTATATAGCTAAGTATTATAAACCATCATCTGTGGTTCCTTCTAGTCAAAATGGAGGGGAGGGTGTAGCTCCAAGGGCAGCAGCTTGGCCATACCGGCGCCGGTCCAAGGCGCTGGGCTGCTGATCGGAAGATCCGGGTTCGAGCCCCGGTATGGCCAAGCTGCCGCCCTTGGGTCCTTGAGCAAGACCCTTAACCCTCTGTGCTCCAGGGGCGCCGTATTATGGCTGACCCTGCGCTCTGACCTCAGCTACCAACAACAAGCTGGGATATGCGCAGAAAAGAATTTCACTGTGCTGTAATGTATATGTGACCAATAAAGGATTTATTATTATTATTAAATTCTCAAAATATATTTGCCCAATTAATTTTTCCAATTAAGGAGGTTGTATTGATTAGAAACACACATTTATTACAGTATAACACTTTCCCTTACCGTACATTTTCGGGCTTATTTTCTGGTACGAATGAGGAAAAACGACATATGGCGAGATGACGGCAGTCACGCTGAGTGACACGAAAAAGAGGGAAATTCCTGAGATTAATGTTTGTGACAATATCACGAAATGGCGTGAGACTGTGTTGCTGAGGCGCATGGCTTATGCGCTTATGCAGAACAACTTGGGGGCTCTGAAATCTCTATTACTAAATACATCCGGAAGCTGGCTCAGGCACAGACTACAAATACAATGGCTCTTTTGCGAAGGAACTTTTTAACTTATTTACAAGGCTTTTTTTTTGGTGTTGCAGATTTAAAGACTACTGTAAGACATTTATATGTTGCTCAATGCCTGTTAGTGACTCAGCTGTTCTGGACTTTGCCAGACCATCTACATGCCAAGACTGGGAAGAATCTTGTTAGTAGCTTGAGAGATGTTGTAAGGGTTTGAGCAGCGGTTGGGAAGTGTAGTGCAGTGTATAGTGAGATAATTGCAGTGATGAAGACGAATGCTGGGTCATTTTTGTCTTTGCAGTTCAACATCACTGTTGTACATCTAATGTGGGCATTTACATGAGTGGGAGCGTAGCAATGTGGTGGTGTGGGAAAACTTACGAAGGTTGAAAGCAACAGCGTGAAACTTCATTTGGGATCCATAGCAGCGGTGCAGTGTTTTTCGAGACACACACACACACACACACACACACGTAAGAGCATGTCGCTGTAATCCACTTGTGAGACTGAAACATGAGAGGAAAGATGTGGAAAATTCTCCTCAAATTCAAATTTTATTTATCATGTACATATACATGCCTTGAGGGAACGAGTACCCAATGCTTCCAGTGATACATGAAAAGTGATTAGTGACAAAAAAAACGTGTCTTTTACCGCTTGTATTAAGACATTTGCATGTGTAACATGTTTACTTTGGAAATGTAATAGATTACAGATCACAAATGACCCCATTCATATTGTAATAAATAGTGTAATTTTTCAATTACTTTATAAACGCTAAGAAACCGATTACTTTTGATTACTTTTTGATTGCTTTCCTTTGTCCACTAGGTGGCGCTTTAAGTTAACATTCTAAAAAAAAAATATCGGTTTGATTTGTTCGAAATGAAAATGGAATTGAAATTCATGCCGTCATCGAACATTTTCACGAGTAACTAATTTAATTACGCATTTTTTCTCAGTAACGGCAATGAATTACTGTCACATTCGTTTTGTGATTCAATTACGTAACGGCGTTACATGTAACTAGTTACTCCCCAACACTGGTAACGTCGGTGTGACTACATGCAGTAAGTATTGTATGTAGGAGATGATTGGAAAATTCATACTAATAATATAAAGGTGATATTTTGTACTTTTGTGGGTTTTTTTTTTTTATCTTCAGCATCAAAAACTGCCTTATTCGTTGACGAAGCTTAAAATCTGCTCATCCCGGATTCGTTAGAAGCCACCAAAGATGAGATGAACGTCATAAGGAGTTGCTCGGGGGAAAAAGCCTGCAGCGTTTGGACGGTGAAGCGTGACAAGGAATTCCAAATGTGTTCATATGGGTTCGAGATGTTACGCATCGAGAACTGCGCTGGTATGTGGTGGGCTTTAGCCGTCCGTAGCTTCAGGCGGTGGACTCGGTTGCATTGTGTTCCACTACACAGGTTGAGTACCAAAAACACACAAACACACAATGGCTTTTGGAAACACTGCTCATGTGTGTATAAACACATCTGATGTCTCACTGCCACATTGCACATTTATTACCTCCGTATTCACCTCCATATTTTCTGCAGGATAAGACACACCATTTTGGCAAGATTTCCTTTATAATTTTTTTGCACACGCACACGCCCGCACACACACACACACACACACACACACACACACACACAAACACACGAAGAGAGTGTTAGTACAGCTGGAGGTGAAATCCGGCTGCCCAGCGAGGAGTGAGTGTAGAGCTGCACTGTGTGTGTGTGTGTGTGTGTGTGTGTGTGTGTGTGTGTGTGTGTGTGTGTGTGTGTGTGTGCATGCTGACAGGCTGCTCTGTTTCTTCTGACACCCAGGGGGCAAATTTGTCATTTCGCTTTTATTTGATTTTCTTCTCTGTGGTGGGATGGCTCTGCTCATTATCACCATGACTGCCAAGGGGAAGGAAGAGAAGGAGGAAGAAAGAAGGGAAAAGTAAGGAAAGTATGAGAGAGAGAGAGAGAGAGAGAGAGAGAGAGAACAATGGACTACTTTAGATTACAGCTGATAACAGTTACGTCAGTGGCGTTAGGACACTTGTGTGAAGTTAATATTATTCCTTTTTTTGAACTCATCCAGGGTATTAAAATAACAACCCAGCAGTAGAAGTAGAAATGTACTTACTTTTACACTACTTACACTGCAATCCACTGTACCTTTCTCATTACTGTATTTTTATCGACATAAAATAAAAGTCAATGCAAGTGCTGGCACAGTAGAAGTTAAGATTTTGCCTAAGGTAGGTGGAACCAATAAAATAAATAAATATAAATGCGTGGCAAACCGAACATAAAACACTAAATATGTGCGAAATGTAAATATGTCTTGGGTAGTAAAAATGTCCCCTGAGGTGATTACCATGGCAACAAATATGGTGTCATACTGCAGAAGATTAGATCAGTAACATAAATCCAAAATGTGAAAAAAAAAAACATCTATAGGTCCCAAAATCAGTGTGTTTACTGAAAAAGTGTTTAATGGACTATATACAACTCATTTCATGCAATGCATAGTACTTTTAAATTCACAGATTATTTTCTCACGGCATTTCTTTTCAATGTCAACCACAATCGAACCCCAGAATGCAAATTACAGTGGAGCTTTTCAAGCAGAAGAGCCGTAATGAAGCCTAGCATCACTTTATCCAGTTTATCAACAGTGTTGTATTATGTTACTTTCATTCATTCATTCATTCATCTTCTACCGCTTTATCCGATCTTCACTCGGGTCACGGGGAGTCTGTGCCTATCTCAGGCGTCTATGGGCATTAAGGCAGGATACACCCTGGATGGAATGCCAACCCATCGCACACACACACACACACACACACTAACATTCATACACTAGGGACAATTTTCCAAGGTGCCAATCAACCTACCGTGAATGTTTTTGGACCGGGGGAGGAAACCGGAGAACCCGGAGAAAAACCCCCTGAGGCACGGGGAGAACATGCAAACTCCACACACACATGACCGAGACGGGAATCGAACCCGGATCCTGGCGGTGTGAGGCGAACGTGCTAACCACTACGCCACCGTGCCCCACTACTTCAGCAAAACTTAAAACTAAAAGTGAACAAAAAGTGAAATTTAAAGGGGTTTGCTCTTATACTGTTTTCGTTCGTCTCCTTGGGTCTTCCTCCACCGCCCTCAAACACCGAAATTTTCAACCCAGTCAGGAAATGTTGACTAATATTGCTTGCCGATTTACGGCAGGAGATTTTTATCGTTGGTTTTATGGCTTTTAATTCTGTGAACTACTCACTACTATAAACCATCGTCAGTGATTTCTTCCAGTCAGAATATGCACAGTAAATATATTCTCCCAGGTTTTTAAGGAGACTGTGTTAATTAGAGACACACATTTATTGCAATAAAGAAACTATAAAATATATGTCCTGCTTTATTCCATGATAAAAAAAAAAACGTTGAAAATTTGAATTGAGTTAGCTGAATTAGCGAGACTGGCTTGAGAGGTCAGTTTTACAGTACTACACGTCTGTCTTACACTTAACCCTCTACTGTACAGATTATATTATTATTTGCTGATTATACAAATATATCCACATCGTTTTTTGGTTCATTCATTCATTCATTCATTCATTCATTCATTCATTCATCTCCTACCGCTTTATCCGATCTTAACTCGGGTCACGGGGAGCCTGTGTCTATCTCAGGAGTCTTGGGGCATCAAGGCAGGATACACACTGTTTGGGGTGCCAACTCAACGCAGGGCGCACACACACACATTCACACACACATTCATACACTAGGGACAATTTTCCAAGGTGCCAATCAACCTACCGTGCATGTTTTAGGAGCGGGGAGGAAACCGGAGAACCCGGAGAAAAACCCCCTGAGGCACGGGGAGAACATGCAGAAACTCCACACACACATGGCGGAGGTTGGAATCGACCCCCTGGAGGTGTGAGGCGAACGTGTTAACCGCTAAGCCACAGTGCCTCGTTTTTTTCAAGCATCACTGAGGCATCACAGATCCTAAAACAACGATCACCGCTTTACAAAAATCGTTTACAAAATGTGAAACATAAGTTAACACAAGTGAATAAACAACAAGTTTCCCGATGTAAATAATCTTACCTTGTCCTCACACCGTGTGCTCCTGTGTCCATGCGTCAGAAAAAGTGAAGTCCTGCCCTCAAATGATGCTTCTTTGATACTTTTTAGTTGATTGCAAACATTTAAAGAGACAGCCACTCGATTTAGGGATTAAGAGGGTTAAGGGTTAAGATGGTGGTAGAGTTGCTAACAATTGCTAACAATATCCCGAGACATGCATGAACGGGCATTAGCGAGTCGGCTAACACATTTAGCGAGCTTCTAATTTCCCTCAAGTAGCCAGTCAGCTTTCTATAAATACCGTTTGTAATTGAAGTGGTGTTCAATGCGCTTGATACTGCCAAGGATTTAGACATTGTTAAAAGGAATGCGGTGATTGTTGACATACGCTACTTGACCTGAATGTACACGGTGCAAAGTAAATGGTGCAATGTAAACAGAGAATGTATTTATTGTAGGGCACTTTCTAGGATCTTCTGTATAATAGCACAACAAATAAATGTTGTGTACACTTCCAACAACGCTTTATTGGACTAAAATGTCCATGTTGCTCTACCGTGTATAAAAGTCTACGGTTAATTATGTAGCGTATCGTCATTATATAACCCTTCATCACTGGTCAGTTTGAGTCTATATGAACTAGCTGGATATTTCTGGATGCCATACTTTTAGGCAATACCTGTACCACCGGGGCCACACACACACACACACACACACACACACACACAATAGAATGTATATACTGCTATACAAAAAATAATGACCCGTTCATATAATACCTGGTAAGCATTAGTCCTTTGGTGGTCCATTTCCACTGCTAGAGAGAGAGTGAATGTAAAGAGAGAGTGAATGTAATGTAATAACGTTAACATTAACATTAACCTTAATATACAATATCACAGATTCTGATTCCACTCAAGAACCATGAAGATATATTTGGATTAATATATCTAATGTAGGGCACGGTGGTTTAGACGTTCGCCTCACACCGCCAGGATCCGGGTGCGATTCCCGTCTCGGCCATGTGTGTGTGGAGTTTGCATGATCTCCCCGTGCCTCAGGGTTTTTTTTCTCCGGGATCTCCGGTTTCCTCCCGGTCCAAAACATGCAACATGGTAGGTTGATTGGCACCTTGGAAAATTGTCCCTTTTTGTATGAATGTGGGTGTGTGTGTGTGTGTGTGTGTGTGTGTGTGTGTGTGTGTGTGTGTGTGTGTGTGTGTGTGTGTGTGAGCCCTGCGATGGGTTGGCATTCCATCCAGGGTGTATCCTGCCTTAATGCCCATTGACACCTGAGATAGACACAGACTCCCCGTGACCCGAGGGAAGATCGGATAAAGCGGTAGAAGATGAATGAATGAATGAATATCTAATGTATATGTATATTATAATGAATTGTATTATCTCAGGGTGTTGTGCCTTGCCATGGTGAACACTTGTTATTACTCCTCCTCATACCCAGATGATTGTGGTTCCCCTCAAGGCTTTTTTTCACTTTTATATATCATTTCAGGTAGTTTCTCCTTCTCGCTGTCGCCGCTGGCTTTAGTTTCTCCTTCTCGCTGTCGCCGCTGGCTTCCTCCCCAGAAATTTACATTTGCAGCATTTGGCAGACGCCCTTATCCAGGGCGACTTACAACTGAGCATTGAGGGTTATTGAGGGCCTTTGCTCAAGGGCCCACTAAGTGGCAGCTTAGCAGCTTGATGGTGGTGGGGTTTGAACCCGTGATCTTGGTCAGAAGTCCGGTCCAGAGTCCAACACCTTAACCACTGGGCCACCACCTCCCTGCAAATCACTGTCTTAGAAAATTTGAGCTCCGCTGCTGTCAGACAGGAAATGGAAGCTGAGGCTACAGTGGGCACGGATTCGCAAAAAAACAACAAAAAAAAAAAAAACATCAACTCGACAGTAGAAGATCGGAAAAACCCAACATTCACCCCATCTTCAGCTGACTGGTTTTGATGAGGCTGCACCCACTGTAGCCTCAGCTTCCTTTGCTGTTCACCACAGTTGTAAAGAGAGTGTTTATTTGATTTCCTGTAGCCTTCCTGTCAGTTCGAACCAGTCTGACCATGATTCTTTGACCCATCTTATCAACGTGGTGCTTTTTCCGACAGGGACTTGTGCGTTACTTGTGCTTTTTGCACAAAGTGAATAAAAAGAAAACATTGGATTTTTGAAGAATAAAAAAAAAACTATAACCCTGGCATTATTAAAGATCACCCCCCCCCCCCCAATACTTTAATGCGAATATTAATAACGGAACATCTTGCCTAGTATCTACACGATCTGCATTCCTACAACATTGTCGGAGTATCATCGTGAGTGCATTTATGACCACAATTTATGACCACAATTTATGACGTGGAAAGTTTTTTTTTTTTTTTTTTTTTTTTTTTTTTTTATGATGATGGAAACAATGAAATTCCTGATATTGTCCTCAAACCGTAGCTTGTCTGATTTATCCTTCAGTCAAATGAGAAGGACTTTTTTTGACTCAAACAAGCATTTTCTAACAAACAAAACTAGTTTTGCATCTATGTAGCATGTAGTGCACCATACAGTCAGAATGTACTCAAATGTCTTTATTTCATTTCAATACAGGTGAGTTGTCCATTCCATATCAGCTTTACAGAAATAAATCGATTTAGGGTATTCCACTTCCACTAAAAATGTATCCTATTATTTAATATAATTATGCCTGTAATGAGGGGCACAGTGGCTTAGTGATTAGCACGTTCGCCTCACACCTCCATGATCTGGGTTCGATTCCTGTCTCGGCCATGTGTATGTGGAGTTTGTACATGTTCTCCCCGTGCCTCAGGGGGTTTTTCTCCGGGTTCTCCGGTTTTCTCCCGGTCCAACAACATGCACGGTAGGTTGATTGGCACCTTGGAAAAATTGTCCCTAGTGTATGAATGTGTGTATGATTGAGTGTGTGTGTGTGTCCTGTGATGGGTTGGCATTCCATCCAGGGTGTATCCTGCCTTAATGCCCATAGACGCCTGAGATAGGCACAGTCTCCCCGTGACCCGAGGGAAGATTGGTTAAAGCGGTAGAAGATGAATGAATGTATGAATGTGTGTGGGAATGTGAGTGTGTGTGTCCTGCGATGGGTTGGCATTCCATCCAGGGTGTATCCTGTCTTAATGCCCATAGAAACCACAGGTTCCCCGTGACCCGAGGGAAAATCGGATGAAGCGGTAGAAGATGAATGAATGAATGAATGCCCCTAATGAACAGAGTCCACGGTGGCAAAGAAAACTCCCTGAGATGAAATGGGAAAGAAATTCTCTTTGCACCGTACCATGAGATTATAAACAGTATTCCTTATGCAGGGAATTCTAGCGGAATTCACTTTAGCTGTGAAGTTTCCCAAGAGCACAGTGGCCCTTCAACACCAATCTGTCTTGTTTACTTCCAGCTAGTATGGAATGTTGTCTACTGTAGAACTGCAATGTCTACAGTAATTATTTAAGTACACTGTAGGTGACATACATATGTTCTGAAATTCAAAGTGTTCACCCTTGATTTGATGGAAAGCCAAAGTATGTTTACTAAAATAAGTAACTTGCTCCATGACGTAACGCACGTTTTAGGGGAATGCATGATGATTATGCCTGAAAAACAAGCGGTTATTCGGTATAAGGTCTCAAATTAAAAAAATTGCAACAGGGACAGTGGGTTGGTATTAAATGAAGTGTTGGATGGGTATGGGAATGAAGTAAGAACCACTGATTTTAATGAAATAGTACTTTGGTGATTCTGACCACAATGCAGATGTCTGATTATCTGCTGTTTTCCTTCCACAGCTCTCTCTCTCTCTCTCTCTCTGTTGTTTTGACCCATCCTAATAAGTCGAGTGGTGTGCCGTGCTTCTGATGTGGGTGGTCTTCTTCCTCATTTCGTTCCCACTCCATCTTGTCTGCAGGCCACGGAACAAACCTTGAGGCCACGATGTCACGATCCTTTCCCTCTAACCGCGGTGCCGCAGCAGCCCTGAGCGTGACCCTTCGATGACCACCTCGTTCCAAATCCTACCGAAACCACACGTCATTACGCATTCCACTTTGAAATCGATGCAACAACATTTGCATTACCAATTCTAAAATAACCGTCTTACCTTTCCCGAACGACACCGTGCTCGAAATCTAATTACGACGAACGCAAGGGAAATATCTATCATTTCAAAACGCATGCGGTCGCCAAAGGTCTCTCGCAGTTGCACTCGGTGAACCCGGTTTTAACCCAGGCTTTCGTCCTCTTCCGCCTCTCCTCTTGTGAGTTTTGCACCACAAGTATGCGAAATGTAGGGGTTCGCTGAAATAGACACGCATTAAAAAAAAAAAAAAGAAACGGAAAGCATCGTGTTCTTGTTCCTTTATTATCTGAGGTAAAACACTAGCATGTGAGGGAATCTCCCGAGTGAATGTGTGTGTGTGTGTGTGCCCTTGCTCTGTTTTTATTTCTGCATAATTTGTCTTGAAACTATGGTCACACTGCTGAGGCTTGGCTTATCCGGAGGGCTGATGGGGGGGAAAAAATAAGCAGAATTAAGACTACCAGAAATAAACCCATGATTAAACCAATCATGGACATAATCAAAACATGTCAGTCTTCTAGCAAAAATCAGATGGAACACAGAACGGGTATTATTGCATTATTAAGATGTGATTTTGTGGGTCTATGTGTGTGTGTGTGGTGGGGGGGGGTGGGGGGGGGGGGGGGGGGGGTGGGGGGGGGTCGGTTATGTGAGTACTCACTACTGTATGTATTATAAATTCTGAAATATGAAAAAAGAATACATTTGTCTAAACAGATCATTTCCTGTTTAAATTACTGAATCATTTAGAAAAATAAAATAGTTTTATAACCTATTTTTTTCCCCAATCATCAGCCGTCTATATTATTGAATGTAATTGTGCAATAAATGTTCTTCAGTAGTAGCAGGAGCAGTTACAGAGACATCAGTACAACATTTTGGCGTCCGCACTGCATTATTAGCTTATTATTTTATACTGTTGTGTAAGTAAATTAATTAATTAATAATTAATTCAACAAGGGGGCACGGTGGTTTAGTGGTTAGCACGTTCGCCTCACAACCGCCAGGGGCCGGGTTCGATTTCTGTCTTCGGTTATGTGTGTGTGGAGTTTGTGCATGTTCTCCCCGTGCCTCAGGGGGTTTTTCTCCGGGTTCTCCGGTTTCCTCCCCCGGTCCAAAAACATGCACATGGTAGGTTGATTGGCATGAATCATGTGTGTGTGTGTGTGTGTGTCCTGTGATGGGTTGACATTCCATCCAGGGTGTATCCTGCCTTAATGCCCATAGACGCCTGAGCAAGACACAGACTCCCCATGACCCGAGGGAAGATCGGATAAAGCGGTAGAAGATGAATGAATGAATGAATGAATTTAACAGCACCACCAATGGTCATAACAAAAAATATACTGTGGGATGTTAATCTGGCCGTAATTTCTTTCTAGCTCAAACTGTACATCGGTATTACCTTATATTACCATTATAAATTGTGTCTAATAAATGTGAAGTATTTACTTTTTCATGTATTGAGTTTTATGTTTGCAACATTTATTTATTTATTATTCATTCATTCGTTCATTCATTCATCTCCTACCGTTATATCCGATCTTCCCTCGGGTCACGGGGAGTCTGTGCCTATCTCAGGCGTCTATGTGCATCAAGGCAGGATACACCCTGGATGGAATGCCAACCCATTGCAGGGCACACACACACACACACACACACACACACACACACACACATTCATACACTAGGGACAATTTTCCAAGGTGCCAATCAAACTACCGTGCATGTTTTTGGACCGGGGGAGGAAACCCCCTGTTGCACGGGGAGAACATGCAAACTCCACACACACATGGCCGAGACGGGAATCGAGCCCAGACCCTGGTGGTGTGAGGCGAACGTGCTAACCACTAATCCACCGTGCCCCTCTATTTATTCATTCAATTTAATTAAAACAAGAAAAAGTTTTGCATGCATCCAGTCATAGATTTTTTTCTATTTTATTTATTATCGAACATTCGTTTATGTATATTATATAACCGAGTAGGCATGCCAAATGAATTATTTCTACTGTGAATGTTGGATGTTCACAATAATAAAATGCATTAATAAAAAATTGACAAGCAATATGATGTTTTGTATTTGTACCGAACTGTACCGTGAACCGTGACGTATAACTGATACATCATTTTGCGTACCGTTTAACCTCTCCTGTACAGTAGTACGTTGTATAAAATATAACGACTCGGTTAATGTCTCCTATCTTTGTGACATACTGATTCGCTGAATCATTTTTAGTTGCCTTTTCATTATTCATTCTTTTATTATATACTACTTTTTATGTAGTATACATAAAAATAGTATATTATGTAAATTATATAGTATACATAATGCAAGTCCTGCATTACTAGACAAGCTACAGACACTCCCAGTTAAACCAGTCCGTTACGACTGTGCAGAAAATGCCGCACAGCTGGGAGATAAAAATGGACGTGAACACAATGTGGCTTTGAACACAAACGTGAAGAAGGAAGGAAAATGGAAGAGCGGTTATGGTTTTAGAAAGCGGCGCAGGGTGAAAGAAAGCTTTAAGGCACAGCGAGCAGGGTGAGAAGTCTCATGCCATCAAGTCGTTCTAACGTAAAAGAACAACAACGGGGAAAAAAAAAAGTTGACGTAAGAGAAAAAGATTGTTTCATGAAGTGCTGCCTATATATATGGTTGATTCCAAAATTGCCCTTAAGTACATTCAGAAGAGCCATTTGTTAGCAATTCCCATGAACCTTTTTTTTTTTTATACAATGATGCCAAAATGTAAAGTCAGCGAAATGTACGCCGAGTTACCCAATGCCAAATTTCCAGTCATTTCCCATCCCATCACAATTAGTCATCCATTTGACATTTTTCTCTGCTCACAAAAAAAAGCCTAATATTTTGTAAATCGGAAGCTAATAACTGTAGAAAAAATAAGCACAATGTATTGTCCAGATATTACAGATCAATGATTGAGATATATGGCGTATTCCTTCACCTCGAGTGCTATTTGGCTCTTCATGCTTTTTCTGGATGTAAAAAATTCCCACCACTTCATTTTTCAAAATGTCAGTAACTTCGGAGAGACAGGAAAATACGGTTAAGGGTGATATTGTTCATTAGCAACGGGTCGTGGAGCGCTCCAATTTTTTTCTTTCTTTCTCCTATAAAATAGGATTCCTCATTTTTGCTCCTCGCATAAGCACATAGACACTAATACCTTGTGCGGTGCAGAATATGAACATTGCTCTCGCTGCTTGGGTCATGTCTGTCTGTCTCGCACCATCCTAATGGAGAGCAGATGTGCTGGGAGGATGTGAACATGTCCTTCTCGTGCAGTGTACGTGAAAGTTCTGGTATTCGGTCTCTCCCTCTGTCTCACACACACACACACAAACACACACAGGAACACTTTTACGCGTTTTAAAGGCTCATTTTTATTTTAAAAAGTACACAAACAGGACTAATTTCATTCGTTATAAGGCAAAGCTCATACGGAACCACTGACATTTGTAGACTTTATAGTCCATGATCACAGTTGTATGGTTAACACTTGTAACTTCTAAAGCGAACCTTTTCTTGTTTTACAGTATAGTGATGCATAATGTTCATCATTAGTTCGTCGTTTTTTTTCTTTAAACAAATTGACTTTCCGATGATTTTGACAAGCACACCAGCAATACGTTTATTTCAGTGTTAATGAGTAATGGTCATGAAAAATGCCCACAAAGTCAAATTCAAGAAAGAAAGAAAAAGTAAATAAATAAATAAATAAAGAGAGTATTTTCCACAAGGCTGCACCATTTTCGTTATGTTTACTTATTTGCTCAGTGTCAGGGGTTGTTTATGTCATCGCTTTTGCATGCCGGATCAGCTCGAGCCTGGCCGAGGTGACCCGTGTTTTGTTTTTTAGGAGACGAGGAACCCTCGTCACCTCGGCAACAGCGCAACTAGCAAAGCAAAGAACGACACCATTACAGACGGAGTCAGGCTGAACGCCTGGCCGCATTCCATCGAGTTTTCCTGTGAGGGCATAAAAAAAAAATACAGTGTTTAAAGGCTTAATTAGTGACCGTGCAGGCGTTTAACAGGTCATTAGAAGAATCTCTCATTCGTTTATGGTTTATCCTGGTCAGGTGGGATCGGAAGTCTATCCTGGGAAAACTGATTCATTCACACTAGTGTAGTAGTTTCATGCAGCCAATCCAGCGGCATGTGTTAAGGAGGAAACTAGAGAACCCGAGTCCTCAGAGAAAACATGCAAAAGTCTCCACACCCAGAATGCATTGCATGGGGTTTGACTTGATCTAATGCATACTTACAGCGTTGTACAACTAGTTTCTGCTAGTTACATGTAACATCATTACATAATTTAATTACAAAATAAAAGTAAGAGCAATTCGTTACTGAGAAGAAAAAAAAACCATGTAATTAAATTACAGTTCATTTCCACCCAACACCAAAAATGTCAACATTTTTCGGATGTTAATTTCACCAAGTGCCACCTAGTGGTCAAAAAGTAATCGAATGTAATCAGATACTTTGCTTTTATAAAGTAATTAAAATGATACACTACTTATTACATTTCTGAATCTATTACATTTCTAAAGTAACCTTCCCAACAATGTACAATAATGATACATCAAAAAAATGTTTTTTTTTTTTTTGTTTTTATTGATTTTACCTCAGGATGGAAAGGGTGGCACG
>JACRUU010000005.1:31631021-31641021 GCA_030449085.1 Kryptopterus vitreolus
GTTCTCCCCGTGCCTCAGGGGGTTTTTCTCCGGGTTCTCCGGTTTCCTCCCCCGGTCCAAAAACATGCACGGTAGGTTGATTTGCAACTTGGAAAATTGTCCCTAGTGTATGAATGTGTGTGTGTGTGTGTGTGTGTGTGTGTGTGTGTCCTGCGATGGGTTGGCATTCCATCTATGGTGTATCCTGCCTTAATGCCCATAGACGCCTGAGATAAGCACAGGCTCCCCGTATGAAGATCCCGGTATAAGCGGTATAAGATGAATGAATGAATATATATATATAAATGCTTGTTGAAATGTGTTGTGTGTGCTTTTATATTATGCACACACCTCATATACTTTGTATATACAAAAGTAAATACACACCTCACAACACAGCAATTATTTTAGTACATCTTCTCACGGGAAAATACTGTACAAATGAAATATATGGATATATTTTTGAGTAGTGTAACAGATGTACTGTCCGTCTGTACACAACTCAACATACATCCATTAATGTCTAAATAACTGCCAACCAAACAAATGTGAACATGTCCAAAATGTGTCAAAATGTTGTGTGTGCAACAATGTTTACATTTTGTTTGAGCACCATTGTTATCCAGCACTGCCTTAAATATGTCTATATAATAATATCATTTAATCATTGCACCACACATTTTTGTGGACACTAACAAACATTTGTGGACACCTGACCACATGAGATTTGTACTTTATACATTATACTAATATACTAATACACTAGTATAATATACTAATATATTAGTAAATTAATAGTTTTGTTTGGGGTTTTTTGGGAGGTGATTTGCAGGTAAAATTATTTATACCACTAAAAATGTTCACCACTGAATAAAGACTTTATATGCTTAACTGTTGAGCTATTATTCGATATTACAAATTCATTCATTCACTCATTCATTCATCTTCTACCACTTTATCCCTCGGGTCACAGGGAGTCTGTGTCTATCTCAGGCCTCTATGGCATTAAGGCAGGACCCTGGATGGAATGCCAACCCATCTCAGGACACACACACACACACACATTCATACACTAGGGACAATTTTCCAAGGTGCCAATCAACCTACCGTGCATGTTTTTGGACCGGGGAGGGGAGGAAACCAGAGAACCCGGAGAAAAACCCCCTGAGGCACGGGGAGAACATGCACAAACTCCACACACACATAGCCGAGACGGGAATCGAACCCGGACCTTGGTGGTGTGTGGCGAACGTGCTAACCACTAATTTACCGTGCCCTTTGATATTACAAATTATTAAATGTATTTATAACGAAGATTAGACTTTTAATAGTAACAAACATCACTTAAAGAACAATTAGATCTACACAATATTAAAAAAATTTGTTTTTTAAACATCCGAGTCTGTGGTAGCAGTTTGTAACTCGCAGCAAATGCAGCTTGTCATGTTACCAAGAAACCACAAATCCTTCTGTCTTCAAGACTTTCGCTGTACAACTTCACACTCGGTTGTAATCAAATGTCAATGGAGACAAAAAAAAAACAGGCGTCATTCATTCATTCATCTTCTACCGCTTTATCCGATCTTCCCTCGGGTCACGGGGAGTCTGTGTCTATCTCAGGCGTCTATGGGCATTAAGGCAGGATACACCCTGGATGGAATGCCAACCCATCACAGGACACACACACACACACATTCATACACTAGGGACAATTTTCCAAGGTGCCAATCAACCTACCGTGCATGTTTTTGGACCGGGAGGAAACCGGAGAACCCGGAGAAAAACCCCCTGAGGCACGGGGAGAACATGCACAAACTCCACACACACATGGCCGAGACGGGAATCGAACCCGGACCCTGGAGGTGTGAGGCGAACGTGCTAACCACTAAGCCACCGTGCCCCCACAATGTATTTATTTATTTATTTATTTATTTTACATATACAGTATTACTAGTCTGTACTGTCTGATCTCTTGCAAAAGTGACATGTTTCAGAGCCCGTGAGATGTCCGTCCCGCACTGCGCCCTGTCGGAGGGACACTCCTGCTAGTTATAAAAATCGTTCTACAGAAACGTTTAACAGTCATGCTTTCCAGACCGTTCGTGTAGCCCTGGTTTCCCTCATCCGTGTCCAACTACTGACATGAAAATAGAACAAAAAACTAAAACACCCAATATAACTGCTGCCTCGAAATGAGCTGTTCTAAGAAATCTATCAAGTCCAAGGTTTTTCTAGAATACACCTACTTCAAACCCATACCACCAACCGCAAACCAAGAGCCGACCAACAATAACTTAATGTCGATGCAGCCTCGAGTAACCTCTCGCTATTTCGATTCAACTTGTAACAGACGCTACACGATTCGCCCGTGTAGCCAATATTACACTGAATATACTCGGCAAAAAGTGATTCGAAACAGCTGACGCGGACCTCTGGTACACTTTGGACAGGAAACGGGCCCGAGTTTAGATCAGCTTCGCAAAAGCTTGATTAAGTCCAACGTTTTTAAAGATATAAAACAGAGATAGCAATCCTGGCAAGCCGAACTGCGTCTTGATGGGAAGTGATAAACACACTTCCCACTTGAGCTGCGTCTGGTCTTGTACTCCAAATTAAACACACACTTATGCGTGTACACATAGTGCAAACAGACAAACACACCCGTGACACACAACGAGCCTGGGATACTGTTACTGGTCCTAATGGCTGGTGAGTATGGAAGTTTTCAGGGAGCTGCAGTGGACCCAAACACACACACACACACACACACACACACACACACGGATGTCATTTCTATAATATATTATTTCCCTGATTTGACCATTTCACTTTCCCGACTAGATGCAATATTCTTTTATAACGCTTTTTAAATCAAATAGTAATCTTTATTAGCCTTGTGAAGTCATAACCTTAAACTAATACCCTATCGTTTACTGCAACACAGTATGCACAGCATACGCCGCCAAACAATGACCTCCGACCCCTAATGATCGTCGCACTTAACATATAATCTGTGTTTGCATCCAATGCATGAGCTCAGTTTTAACTTCACCCTCATGAGTTCCGATTAATGCAGCTTTATTTTGTTCTAACGCACAGACCCTAAAGCTAAAGTGCCCCATTAAGGATTCCTTTTCAAACCCAAGAAACCCCAGCATGGCCCCTCTGAAAAATGATCAATAGTTAGCGCACATATTGTAAATTCATATTTTCTTGGGCTGTATCGGAGGTTTGGAGTAAAAAAAAAAAAAAAAAAAAAACAACCTCTCTGTGCATTCCTGCAGGTTTAAGTGCACTTAAAGTGAGGTTTTTATAAATGTTGGCGGTGGAAGGCTGATGTATATCATCGTGATAGGGGCACGGCGGCTGTAACCGAAAGTTTATACTCCTTGTAAAAAAAGGCTTTGATGATAAACCACCCACATCCCTTTCTGACAGCGCTCTTAAGAAAGTAAAGACAACAAAGTGCACAGGTGTGTGACTGCAAAGAACATCATCACCATGATCCAGTCAAGACTTCTTGGTGCACTCAGAAAATATATATATATATATATATATATATATATATATATATATATATATATATATATATATAGGGGGGGCACGGTGGCTTAGTGGTTAGCACGTTCGCCTCACACCGCCAGGGTCTGGGTTCGATTCCCGTCTCGGGCCATGTGTGTGTGTGGAGTTTGCATGTTCTCCCCGTGTCTCAGGGGTTTTTTTCTCCGGGTTCTCCGGTTTTTCCCCCGGTCCAAAAACATGCACGGTAGGTTGATTGGCACCTTGGAAAATTGTCCCTAGTGTGTGTCCTGCGATGGGTTGGCATTCCTGCCTTAATGCCCATAGACTCCTGAGATAGGCACAGACTCACCAAGACCCGAGGGAAGATCGGATAAAGCGGTAGAAGATGAATGAATGATGAACGAATGAATATATATATATATATATATATATATATATATATATATATATATATATATATATATATATATATATATATATATATATATATATATATAATATATTCATACCTATGATGAACTCCAAAAACATAATCACTAAATGCAAATGCAAGATACAAACTTACGTTTATACACTTCACAGACACACACCTTGTCTATATGTCTGTCTATCTATCTGTCTATCTATCTGTCTATCTATCTGTCTATCTAGCAACGGGGAATAAGGTAAAGAAGCAGCAAGCTTTATCTAATACCGCAAAGAACCATACATTCACCTCTGACTGGAATTCAACCCAGTATGTGCTTTAGTACTTTTAAAATATCTCTCTCCCTCTCTCCGTCTCTCTCTCTCTCTCTCTTTTTCTCCCGCTCTGTGAGTACAGGCATATACCAGTGTAGAAACCCTCGTGCCCAAGGAAGTTGTAAAAGGGGACTGAGCAGTGATGTGTGACCACACATTTAGAAGAGATCAGACAGAAGTCCATAAAAGATACACATATGGTGCTGTCTGGCCGCAGAATGTGTGTCTGGGTATCTAAATGTGTGTGTGTGTGTATGTGTGTGTGTGTGTGTGTGTGTGTGTGTGTGTCTGTGTAGACCCGGAGTTCCAAATAAAAAGCGTTCTATGTAAAGCCCCCACACAGCGCCGAGAGGAGAAACCTCACCCATATACCCATCATAAGATATTTCTCACTTAGACTAATTGTTACTTTTTTCTGTAACACACACACACACACACACACACACACACACACACACACCTTCAGACCTTTGACAAGGTGAATGTAAAATAATTTTATGACTACACCATAATCTAACCTTACTGTAGTTTTTCTTCTTTGGTCCAAACATCAATTTTTTTATAGCCCCAAATATTGTAAATAAATATATTATATTGATTATATAATTAGGAGCACGGTGGCTTAGTGGTTAGCACGTTCGCCGCACACCGCCAGGGTCCGGGTTCGATTCCCGTCTCGGCCATATGTGTGTGGAGTTTGCATGTTCTCCCCTTGTCTCAGGGAGTTTTTCTCCGGGTTCTCCGGTTTCCTCCCGGTCCAAAAAACATGCACGGTAGGTTGATTGGCACCTTGGAAAATTGTCCCTAGTGTATGAACGTGTGTGTGAATGTGAGTGTGAATGTGTGTGTGTATGTGTGTGTGTCTGCCCTGTGATGGGTTGGCATTCCATCCAGGGTGTATCCTGCCTTAATGCCCATAGACGCCTGAGATAGGCACAGGCTCCCCGTGGCCCGAGGGACGATCGGATAAAGCGGTAGAAGATGAAGGAATGAATGAATGAATGATTATATAATTATACGGTGCATTGCAAAAGTATTCATACCCCTTGAACATTTCCACGAAGATTATTGGGATTTTATGTGATAGACCATCACAATGAATGACATAACCGTGGCTCTGGATAAGAGCCTCTGCAAAATGCTGTAAAGGTAAATGTGAAGTGGAAGGACAATGATACATGATGTGTAGTGTGCATATGTATTCAGTCCCTTTACTCTGATACCCCTAAATAAAATCCAGTGCAATCAACTGCCTTCAGAAGTAATTCGTAATTAGAGTCTTCCTTTGTGTACTTAAATCCCAGTAGAATTGAAGACCTCAGAGGTTTGTTATAGAACATTAAGACTAAAGAGCACACCAGAAAGGTCACGGTTAGGTTATAAAACCTTTAGATGTAAAGAGTAAGATGCAGCTAGAAGGCCAATGGTAACCCTGGAGGAGCTGCAGAGATCCACAGCTCAGGTGGGAGAGTCTGTCTACACTAAATATATACACACTCCCATACTGCAACCATGACCGTGACTAACCACTCTTTTTTCCTTTCCTTCTTTCTCTCTCTCTCTCTCTTTCTCTCTGTTGAGTTACATGTCCCACTGCTGAGCTGCCAGTGATCCAGACCCCCTCTGCACTCTGTTCCTGACCGATCCTCATGGTGACCCCGGTTGATGACACCTCCAACAAATTTATGAATACACTCCACAATAAAAATCCTCAATCACACACAACACTAACAACCCAAATGACGATGAGGTTCTCTGTTGAGTCGGGTTCCTCTCAAGGTTTCTTCCTGTTCCTAGGGAGTTTTTCCTCGTCACCGTCGCTTCGACTCCACAACAAACAATTAGGGCCAAACTGATCTTCATTTCTCACACATAAGTATTATATAAAGCTGCTTTGAGACGATGGCAAATTGTAAAAAGCGCTCTACAAATAAAAATTCACCGTTCACTCCACCAAAAGTCATGTAGGAGACACAGCAAACATATGGAAGAAGGTAATATTAACCTCTTTGCCGCCACCATCATGT
Source organism: Kryptopterus vitreolus (assembly GCA_030449085.1). Taxonomy (NCBI): domain Eukaryota; kingdom Metazoa; phylum Chordata; class Actinopteri; order Siluriformes; family Siluridae; genus Kryptopterus; species Kryptopterus vitreolus. The sequence goes on from JACRUU010000005.1 coordinate 31,637,291, forward strand.
TTGGCCGATGTGCAAACGGCCAAACACCATGCCGTCCCCACCGTGAAACATGATGGTGGCAGCATCATGCTGTGGGGATGCTTTTCTTCAGCAGGGACAGGGAGTCTGGTCTGGTCAGAGTTGATGGGAAGACGAATGGAACAAAATACATGGCAATCCTGGAAGAAAACCTATTAGATCTGCAAAGGTCTTGAGACTGAGGCAGAGGTTCACGTTGAAGCAGGACCACGACCCTAAACATACAGCCAGAGCTACAACCGAATGGTCTACATCAAAGCATATATCCATGTGTTAGAATGGTCCAGTCAAAGTCCAGACCTGCATACTATTGGGAATCTTTGGCAAGACTTGAAACATTGCTGTTCACAGACGTTCTCCATTCAATCTGATTCAACTGGAGCTGTGTTGCAAAGAAGAAATGGCAAAAATGAAGGCCTCTAGATGTGCAAGCTGGTAGACACATACACAAAAAGACTTGCAGCTGTATTCGGTCCAACAAACTATTGACTGGGGGGAGAGGGGTGGCTGTGAGGGGTTGGGGGGGGGGGGGGGGGGGGGTGTAGCTGAATACATATGCACGCCACACTTTTCAGATATTTATTTATAAAAAAGCTTTAACATCATGTATGACTTTTCTTGATTATCATATGATTATGCGATACTTTGGATTGGTCCATCACATACAATCCCAATAAAATACATTTAAGTTTTAAGTTTGTAGCTATAATGCGACAAAATGCCGAAATACTCTATGAATCATTTTGCAATGCACTGTATATAGAGTAATAACATTTAAAAGAACGTTTTTAAAAAGCTACAGAATATATTATTAGTTGGTTGTATTTACTGCACCCTGTTTTGGTCATTATTCTGTCATTCTGATGAATTGTCTCGTGTTAGTCTGTCCTGGACTGTAGCTGCTGTGTATAGCTGAAATGACTTGACTTCTATACACACTTAAATTCAACTGGTTTTAATTGGTTTACAAAAGACATTGTCTCAAAGTTTTACATGGACAATGCAGTAATAAAACACCGTTTACACCTCTTTTGTCTTGGTCTAAATGGACACATTTGCTTTAAATAATACCCTTCGAAAAAGGGATTGGACATCATTTCTTATACATGCCTTACGTTTGTAATTGAATATGTTATTTATATAACATATATCCATATATCCAAGATCCGGGTTCGATTCCCGTCTCGGCCATGTGTGTGTGGAGTTTGTGCATGTTCTCCCCGTGCCTCAGGGGGTTTTTTCTCCGGGTTCTCCGGTTTCCTCCCGGTCCAAAAAACATGCACGGTAGGTTGATTGGCCCCTTGGAAAATTGTCCCTAGTGTATGAATGTGTGTGTGTGTGTGTGTCCTACGATGGGTTGGCATTCCATCCAGGGTGTATCCTGCCTTAATGCCCAGAGACGCCTGAGATAGGCACAGACTCCCCGTGACCCGAGGGAAGATCGGATACAGCGATCTTTTTGCCAGGAAGAGAAAGCCACTCTAAAAATACTTATATATTTCCTTATATCCACTCAATCTGGCAACCCTTCTGACCGAACACAAGCATCTCTGTGACGCATGCCACAAAAAATGCTGATATAATTGATCTGATTTATCGGAGCTGCGCCCCAGGCCTCCTCACCCAAAATCAGTACTCGACATTACGAACACCCATGTGATCATAAACCTCCTCAACCACACTCAGAAATCTAAGGAAATATCTTTCTAGGGGAGTCTGCATTTGTATTAATTAGAGACTACACCGAGACTGTTGTTAGAGACTGTTGTCTGTATACAGCAGTGTCTATTATAGAGTATACTGTACTGTATTATACTGTATTTTAATTTGCCAAAGTCAAATGTTTATTATTTTTTTATTTTAAATTCCTTTTCTCAAATAAAAGTTTATGTTTTCTAAGTGGCCATTTCTTTGTTTTTTTTTTCCTATTGTTTTTCTTAATGGTTTAAATCTGTGATAGAGACGTCCTGCGTAGAGAGCATACTGCATACTGTGGAACTCAGTAGAAATGTAGGATGTAGTCAAATAAGTCAATGAAGGTGCCTAACAAAAATGTGTGTGTGTGTATGTGTGTGTGTGTGTGTGTGTTTCTAATCAATTTCCTCCATCCAAATGAGATTAAGCTAATCTTCGCCTCTGGGCACACACACTTAACCAGATTAGCTTGATTTCATATTGCTCAGGCCTTGAGGAGGTCGAGTGGATGCAGGCCTGTGGGATGTGCTTTTGGATGCACTTGACAAAGCTTTTCCACCGGCTGTAAACGTGCAGGCCGGGTTGTGGCCAGTGGCCATACGGAGTTTATGGTATCTAGTGCCACATGTGCTTTTTGTTGTTTTAAGAATGCACCAGTTGTTCACTTGTGATGGACCCTGATTTGAATGTCCAAGTTCAGGGGGAAAAAATTCCTAGGGTTCTTAAGGTTCCCTCACTGAAATCTGCTGTGGGGGTGTCGGGGGGGGGGGTGATGGGGGGGGGGGGGGGGCACATGGGGGGGGATGGGGGGGGGGGGGGGGGGGGGGGGGAAGGGGCACTATACACTTTTCTAATTAAACACATGTGTGCAAAATGGTGTAATTTCTGAGACTTATATGTAATGTATATATTTTTAATTTAAAAGGCATTAAAAGGAAGGGGCACGGTGGCTTATTGGTTAGCACGTTCGCCTCACACCGCCAGGGTCCAGGTTCGATTCCCGTCTCGGCCATGTGTGTGTGGAGTTTGTGCATGTTCTCCCCGTGACTCAGGGGGTTTTTCTGCGTGTTCTCCGGTTTCCCACCGGTCCAAAAACATGCACGGTAGGTTGATTGGCACCTTGGAAAATTGTCCATAGTGTATGAATGTGTGTGTGTGTGTGTGGTGTGTGTGTCCTGCGATGGGTTGGCATTCCATCCAGGGTGTATCCTGCCTTAATGCCCATAGACGCCTGAGATAGACACAGACTCCCCGAGGGAAGATCGGACAAAGTGGTAGAAGATGAATGGATGAATGAAAAGGCATTAAAAGGGAATGGGGTGTATGTCCTTCTAAACACACTTTTAAACAATACTAATGTTTTCTTGCTTTAGCAAAAAAAAATGTGAAAAGTTTAAGACGAATTTCCAAGTGGATTAAACAATCGTCTAACACCGAAAAAATGTTAATGGACCCCGGCTTTCTAAAGACACTAACTTACCTCAACCCAAACACGCGTGTGCAATAAACTACTGCTATCGTTTCCTTCCGCATAAACATCTTTCCCCGTTCCAAAAAGGCGTATTTTAACCATATTGTAAAGCGATCCTCGGCATCGCCGTGTTTTGCTATTTTGCGGCACACTCGAGCCACTAAAAGTGAAATATGGGCTGAATTGGGACAAAAGTGGACGCGTCTCAAAAACAACAACTCCGACGTTCAGTTTTGGTGCCTTGGCCGACACGGAGGCCAGTGATTGAAATGTCAGCGTGAGTTAATAAAAGCCGGCGATGTTTATTATATGGTATCGGCAGAGGTGTTGTGTTTTAAAGTTGGTGCAGACGGGAGAAATGGCAGCGCTTGAGGGCGGATAATATTTCTGTGGAATCGCTCGGAAATCGCGGGGCACAATACACACAGACTAACCGTCTCTGATTGAATTTGCAAAGCTAATGCTTTTACATGGAGGTGTGCAGATAATGTTCCGCCCACGATACCCGACACACACGCACTGATAAAAAAAAATAAATCACACACAC
>JACRUU010000005.1:31656021-31701021 GCA_030449085.1 Kryptopterus vitreolus
ATTATTATTATTATTATTATTATTATTATTACATCTCCGATTAAAAATAAAACCGGCAAATGTGTACGTAACGGCAAAGTCTGTGTGCGTAAGCCTGCCTATATCTGTCTCCATTTTTTTGAATGACTTATAGCGAGAGGAGTTTTAATCACATGATATGGTTAATGGAAACATTTCATAACAGTTTTTTTTATCGACATTTAGAAAATATCGCTAAAAATTTTGCGTAAATTTGTAATGGAAATGTCCGTCTATGGCCTCCGCTTGTTGTATGCGCTTCTGCCGGCATCAATTTTGTCAGCCATTTATTAACTGTGCATTGATGCACATTTCTCCATGCAATTTGAACGTTGTACAACAGTCTTTATCACCACAACAGCGTCTGCCATCTTGTACGTTTTACGTGAAATGACTGAGACGGAAGGGGGCACGGTGGCTTAGTGGTTAGCACGTTCGCTTCATACCGCCAGGGTCCGGGTTCGATTCCCGTCTCGGCCATGTGTGTGTGGAGTTTGCATGTTCTCCCCGTGCAACAGGGGTTTTTCTCCGGGTTCTCCGGTTTCCTCTCCGTTCCAAAAACATGCACGGTAGGTTGATTGGCACCTTGGAAAAATTGTCCCTAGTGTATGAATGTGTGTGTGTGTGTGTGTGTGCCCTGCGATGGGTTAGCATTCCATCCAGGGTGTATCCTGCCTTAATGCCCATACACGCCTGAGATGGGCACAGACTCCCCGTGACCCGAGGGAAGATCGGATAAAGAGGTAGAAGATGAATGAATGACTGAGACGGATTAATCAGATGACCGAAACATATCCTCGACCATCAGGTGACATTTAACATGATGTATTCGGAGCTTGAAAGCACAGCGACTATGTTTGTATGGGACGATGTGTCTTGTATATCAGAGTTCAACAAAGCATTTGGCAGACGTGACATTTGCCCAAACCTGTTCCAGTATGACAGCTCGGTGAAGACATAGTTTACATTGGCTGAATTGAGAAATCTTGTGTGGCCTCCTATAATGCAAACTGCACTTCCAGCCTCCTCACCCTACACCAGTCCCTGGTTTCACTAACACCCTTGTGAGCGAATAAGCACACTATAGATTCTAGTGTGGGGACAGAAAATGTAGAATGGGACGTTCAAACAAATAACATCTTATGGTGAGGTGTTCCCAAAACCCTTTGTGCCTATATGGTATAATCCCCATACTTATCCAATTCAACGTCATACCGAAGAGGAATCCTCCGCCACTAGGATAAAGCCGTTGTTGTCGATGAGGTAGCAGTTGATTTCCTGTTGATAAAAATAAGAAAGGTATAAAAGGCTATGGGTAAGTAGAAAAAAAAACACTTGGTTTTTTTTTTTATATAAAAATATCTTTGCAAAATTCCAAATTTTGAAAAGGAAATCCAAGAATTTCACTGTTGAGCTTGTTGTTTTAAATGATTTTGTAATTTTGTAAAGATATTTGTACGAAAAAGATATTTGTACTAAAAGTATTGTTTTTAATATTCAACATTCTTCTTCTCGATTAAAATGTAAGTAAATGTGTGATATTTATCATCATGTCATATAAAAAAAGTTGTTTTTATCCTGCTCAATCCGATTCACCTAATCAAGTGAAGTGTTCAGGCAACATGCCAACATAAATTAAGGCCTATAACAGAACATAAAGGATTTACAGAAATGTATTGTCCATGCCAGTTCAAGGTCTTGTTGATATTATAGCCTAATGGACAAGTTCGAACAACAACAACAACAATAATAATAATAATAATAATAATAATAATAATAATAATAATAATAATAATATGGGGGCACGGTGGCTTAGTCTTTAGCACGTTCGCCTCACACCACCAGGGTCCGGGTTCGATTCCCGTCTCGGCCATGTGTGTGTGGAGTTTGTGCATGTTCTCCCCGTGCCTCAGGGGTTTTTCTCCGGGTTCTTCGGTTTCCTCCCCCGGTCCAAAAACATGTACGGTAAGTTGATTGGCACCTTGGAAAATTGTCCCTAGTGTATGAATGTGTGTGTGTGTGTGTGTGTGTGTGTGTGTCCTGCGATTGGTTGGCATTCCATCCAGGGTGTATCCTGCCTTAATGCCCATAGACTCCTGAGACAGGCACAGACTCCCCATGACCCGAAAGAAGATCGGATAAAGCGGTAGAAGATGAATGAATGAATAATAATAATAATAATAATACATTCATGTAAATATTTAAAATATCTTTCTTTTGTTTCTTTATTCTGTAGGTAATATCATGTGTAATGATGATTAATATATTAAAAATAAAACTTGGAATGGAAACATTTGTACTAATGCTTTTTTTTTTCTTTTTTTTTTCTTTTTGGACACCTCATATACCTGCAGGTATGAATTTGCTTTTTTCTTTCATAAAAATATAGATGCTTTTAGAGATATTTGAACAATCAAACGACAACAGGTATAATGGACGAGAGCATACGGTGAAGTGTGGACACTCACGTCATCGTCGCAGCTGATGGAACACTTCCCATCCAGGGTAGCACACTACATAAAACATTAAGCAGGAACAGCTTTAATAGAGTTTCACATCCTCATACAAACAGACTGTGAACGATTTGTGAAATATATAGCAGTAAACATGTATTTATTTGTATTATTTCCAATATTGGATTCAACATTGAATGGAAAAAAAATCGGGATTTTTTCCAGCCATGTTTATATCCAGTGGAACATTTTCCCCGAAGAGCGGAGGTTATTTACACAGAAATTGGGACGAAAAGAGGAATGAGATATTCATAAATCTTATGGTCAGGCATCCACAAACATTTCTCCATATAATGTAATAAAAAAAAAAGACCCTGTCTCAAAATTAAACAAAATAAAACATAAATAGCATAATTTGGACAGGGAGTGACTTTTTATTAAAATAGAATATGTGATAATTTCATAAAAGGGGCACGGTGGCTTAGTGGTAAGCACGTTCGCCTCACACCGCCAGGGTCCGGGTTTGATTCCCGTCTCGGCCATGTGTGTGTGGAGTTTGCATGTTCTCCCCGTGCCTCAGGGGTTTTTTCTCCGTGTTCTCCGGTTTCCCCCCGGTCCAAAAACATGCACGGTAGGTTGATTGGCACTACATTGGAAAATTGTCCCTTGAGTGTGTGTGTGTCCTGCGATGGGTCGGCATTCCATCCAGGGTGTATCCTGCCTTAATGCCCATAGACGCCTGAGATAGGCACAGACTCCCCGTGACCCGAAGGGAAGATCGGATAAAGCGGTAGCGGTAGAAGATGAATGAATGAATGAAAATTTCATGAAAAACATTAAAAAAAAAAAATATATATATATATATATATATATATATACATTTGAAAATATAAGATTCTGGAATCTTACAATCATTTATTTTTTATTTATATTTATTATGTCACAGGAGTGAGTACACACAACGACTATACTTTCAGAGATATTTTCTATAGGCTAGAAGTGAGTAATCGCTTCCCTCACATTTTTGTATCATATCTTTTCAGTTTCATGGTCTTTGGAAATGTTCTTATAGCCTTCCTCATGTGTATGTAGAGCAACAACCTTCTTTTTTTTTGTTTCAGGTCCTCAGAGAGAGACTGCCCTGAGGTGCCATGTTAAACTTCAAGTGACCAGTATGAGAGAGTGAGCGAGATAACACCAAATTGTAACACACCTGCTCCCCATTCACACCTGAGACCTTGTAACACAAACGAGTCACATGACACCGGGGAGAGATTTGCCCCAATTTGGACATTTTCAGTAAGGTGTGTACGTACATACTTTTATGGGCAGCAGTTTAGACATGAATGGCTATTATTATTATTATTAGTTATTTTGTATAGATAGCAAATTCACACTGTATACAAGCTGCACTCACTCACTACTTTACATTAGCAACATGTCATTTTATATATATATATATATATATATATATATATATATATATATATATATATATATATATATATATATATATATATATATATACATGTAAATAATGTTGTACACTGTAACTTAACTTATTACGTAAAAATGTTGTTAACTTAGAATTAAATAAGTTACATGTTAAAGATTACAAATAGGGTTACACCTGATGTATTTTATGTACACTATTTACACTATTTTATGTAAATAAAAAAAATAAATAAATGTATTCAAAATCAGTGCTTTAGACTACTGCATGATTTTCAAGTGTAAAGTGATTTCGATTTGAATGTTGACAATCTGCTGCAGTGTCATTCTAATTGTTTTCTTGGAATGTTAACTTAAAGCGCCACCTAGTGGACAAATGAAAGTAATCAAAAAGTCCATGAAAATGCCAGTTAAGTTACTTATATACAGTAACTAAAAAGTTACACTACTTGTTACAGTTTAAATAGATTGGGGTCGTTTGTAACCTGTAACCTATTACATTTCCAAAGTAACCGGCTTCGCACACCAAACACTGATATACACACAGATATATATATATATATATATATATATATATATATATATATATATATATACATATATATATATATATATATATATATATATATATATATATATATATATATATATATATATATATATATATATATACTATATATATATATATATATATATATATATATATATATATATATATATATATATGAATTGGTCTTATTAGTGGGCTACTTTTAAAGATTAGATTAGTATTAGACATATATATGAGTATATACGTGTGTGGACGTTTACCTGTCTGCTGGCAGTCCAGAATTTTCTCTGAAAGAACTCCAGCTTCATCTGTATCCCCACAGCTGCAGCACACATTCAAAACATGTCATGTTCAAGAATACTCAAAGTGACGCGCTATTTGCTTAACACGAACGCGACGGCTTTCGTATTCCGCGTTCGCCAAAGCTTCATTAATAACGACAAATCGAGAACTCATTAATCTTCGAGATGCTCATGAACGCAGCGCTTTGACCGAATAATATTTAGCAAGGTGCTCTGACCTGACCCATCAAATATTGAAACTGTACTCCAGGCTTTCTACATTCTGTTCATTCAGGGAATGTTGAGGGGAAGAAAAAAGAAAAAACACACACACACACACACACACACACACACACACACACACACACACATTCCTTCTCACGTCCAGCTCGTAGATTCTCACATCCAGTTCTCTCAAGCAAGCATGTATATAATACCACAACATGATGGTTTAGGGCCAAGTTAAATATGTCATGCAGAAGACGTATGAGTTACTGAATTACTGATTATGGTTTTGAACTTGTTGACAGAGACATTTCTCCTGTCTATGAAAAGTACACTTCAGTATTCCAGCAATGAGAGGTCTGGTTGTGAATGTATTTCCCAGAAGCCATCAGCCATACCTGTGACATATCAGAAAAGGCATTAATAAGGATTAAGTACTATTGCGTGGCAGCTTACATTCATGATATTATAGTGTAATTGCATGTAATTATTAATGGCCTACATAAAACATGCAGCACATTTTTTTTTATATAAAGATATTTTATTTCTATTTTTATGTGTATTTTCTTTTTCCCACGGTTCGACGGTCGTAAAAAGCATTTCCCTGCATGTCGTGTGTGCATGTATGTGACAAATAAAGCAAAATTAAAGGTGCAAAAAATTATGACAGTGAAAACGCTTCATTTAATTTTCACTTGCATAAAAGTACAAAAGTATTCGCTGCCAAATGGGCTTAACTACCTGAAGTACAATGATTTTCATTCATTCATTCAGTCTTCATCTTCGCTTTATCCGATCTTCCCTCGGGTCCGGGGACGGGGAGTCTGTGCCTATCTCAGGCGTCTGGGTGGAATATGGGCATGGCAGGATAAGGCAGGCAACACACCCTGGATGGAATGCCAAACCATCGCAGGGCACACACACACACTCGACACACACACAGGGCACACATTCACACTCACACACACACACACATTTTCCACTAGGGGGTGCCAATCCAATTTCAACCTACCGTGCCAATCATCCATGTTTTTGGACCGGGGAGGGAACCGGAGAACCCGGAGAAAAACCCCCTGAGGCACGGGGAGAACATGCACAAACTCCACACACACATGGCCGAGAGACGGAATGAATCGAACCCGCAACCCTGGAGGTGTGAGGCAAACGTGTTAACCACTAAGCCACCACCTTGCCCCCACCGTGCCCCACAATGATTTACAAACCGGATTCCAAAAAAGTTGGGACACTATACAAATCGTGAATAAAAACTGAATGCAATGATGTGTAGGTGCCAACTTCTAATATTTTATTCAGAATAGAACATAACACACGAAACAAAAGTTTAAACTGAGAAAATGTACCATTTTAAGGGAAAAATATGTTGATTCAGAATTTCATGGTGTCAACAAATCCCAAAAAAGTTGGGACAAGTAGCAGTAAGAGGCTGGAAAAAGTAAATTTAAGCATAACGAGGAGCGACTGGAAGACCAATTAACACAAATTAGGTCAATTGGCAACATGATTGGGTATAAAAAGAGCTTCAGAGGACCAATTAACACAAATTAGGTCAATTGGCAACATGATTGGGTATAAAAAGAGCTTCTCAGAGAGTGGCAGTGTCTCTCAGCCAAATGGGCCAAGATCACCATTCCCATCAATGGCAGTTAAGCATCAGAAATCAAAGAGCATTATCATATCAGGATCACCAATTCCCACAATGTTGCATTTATCATCGCAGAAAGATAGTGGAGCAATATCAGAAAGGTGTTACCCAGCGAAAAATTGCAAAGACTTTACATCTATCATCATCAACTGTGCATAACATCATCCAAAGATTCAGAGAATCTGGAACAATCTCTGTGAGAAAGGGTCAAGGCCGTAAAACCATACTGGATGCCCGTGATCTCCGGGCCCTTAAACGACACTAAACGACATGCACCACAAACTGTAGGAATGCTACTGTAAAGGAAATCTCACAGAATGGGGCTCAGGAATACTTCCAGAAACCATTGTCAGTGAACACAATCCACCGTGCCATCCGCCGTTGCCAGCTGAAACTCTACAGTGCAAAGAAGAAGCCATTTCTAAGCAAGATCCACAAGCTCAGGCGTTTACACTGGGCCAGGGATCATTTAAAATGGAGTGTGGCGAAATGGAAGAATGTGTGGTCGAAATGGAAGACTGTTCTGTGGTCAGACGAGTCGAGTCTTTTTGGAAATCTGGGACCAAAGAGGACAAGGATTCGAAGTTCTTTTTGGAACGCCATCTCCGGACCAAAGGGACGACAACCCAGTTGTTATCAACGCTCCGGTTCAGAAGCCTGCATCTCTCTGATGGTATGGGGTTGCATGAGTGCATCTGCGTGTGGCATGGGCAGCTTGCATGTCTGGATGTGCACATCAAGCTGCATATATTCAGTGTCTGGAAAGGCACCATCAATGCAGAAAAATATATTCAGGTTCTAGAACAACATATGCTCCCATCCAGACGTCATCTTTTTCAGGGAAGACCCTGCATTTTCCAACAAGATAATGCCAGACCACATTCTGCATCAATCACAGCATCATGGCTGCGTAGGAGAAGGATCCGGGTACTGAAATAGCCAGTCTGCAGTCCAGATCTTTAACCTATAGAGAACATTTGGCGCATCATAAAGAGGAAGGTGCGACGACAAAGAAGGCCCAAGACAAAGAAGATTGCCCAAGACGATTTATTGAACAGTTAGAGGCCTGTATTAGACAAGAATGGGAGAGAGCATTCCTATTTCTAAACTGGAGAAACTGGTCTCCTCTGTCCCCAGACGTCTGTTGAGTGTTGTAAAAAGAAGGGGAGATGCCATGCCAGTGGTGACACAGTGGTGAAAATGTCACCTTGTCCCAACTTTTTTGGGATTTGTTGACATATTTTTCCCTTAAAATTCTGAATCAACATATTTTTCCCTTAAAATGGTTTAAACTTTTCAGTTTAACTTTTTTGTTTCGTGTGTTATGTTCTATTGTTCTATTCTGAATAAAATATTAGAAGTTGGCACCTACACATCATTGCATTCAGTTTTTATTCACGATTTGTATAGTGTCCCAACTTTTTTGGAATCCGGTTTGTATTATGGCTATAATATTCCTATTGTTTTTTCATATTTTCTCTTGCTTAATCAACTCTGTTTCCGTGAAAAGACTCTCAGCACACCAGTCTATTCACAGAATGACATTAATGAGGCAAACACCGATTGATATCTAGTAAAATGATCATTAATGAACTCAAAACCTCCTTTTCAGCCATTAAAAAAATGTGCAAAAAAAGGCCACACACTTTCTTCCATTATTTATTCCTATCGAAATGTGATTACACTTGAACTTTTGCTGAATTGTATGTTTGTGCCGAGTAGATATCACTAAATAACAGAGATGGGAAGTAACTAATTCAACAAATTCTTCGTTACTGTATATAAGTCGATTTTTCGGATATCACTACTTATTTTTCTGTTTACTTTTACTCATTCCACTCTTACGCAAATACCTGTACTTTCTACTTCTTACGCTTTTAAACCAACCCCGTTACTTTAGTTTTCACCTGTTTGGCGAAATGTCAATATTTCTTTTTGTTTCATCGCGCATTGTTTTCAGCCATCAGACTATTTCTAGTCAACCTTCCACTGGTGTATCACATCGTGGTTATCACGCACCACAGACGTAGGCTACGAAGGTTCCTAAGCTTACAATGAACAAGGCAAAAAAGCCAACAAGAATGTACTACAACTAATGTACTGCAGGGGAGTCACTGATAAAAACATGACGGACAACAACGACGGTCCTGATCACCAAATCGTCATCTTTTCACTCGTTAAGTAACAAAATACAAGATTTGTTTGGTATTAAAGTATTAATTAGGGCTTCACAAACACATACATAGAACATCCTGAATCGAAGTGAAAACTTGCTTCCAAAATATATGAATAGAACGATCAAAAATGTCTAATTATACATACAAATATTCATTAATTATATATCCGTATGTAAGAAGACTTACAGTTTCTCTGGTTTGTCCCTGCCCATGTTGATTAAATGTATTAAAACCTTGTAAAGTATTAATTTAAGGTACATGTAGGAGTTTAGGAGAGATATTACTTAAGTACATGTTGAGTAAAAAAGTATAGTCAGCACTTTTACCTGAGTATTTTAAAGCATGAGTATCTGTACTTTTACTTACAGTATGTGAAGGATGTGTGTACTTTTGCTACCTCGGCCAAATGGCAACAATGGCAACGTTTAAAGCCGTGCGCACTCTTCCCTGATTGGTGGAGAGCTATGTGCTTGACCAGTTAAGTTTTTATCCACATAGACAGATATAGGTTAAAAAAAACCCTGCTTATTCTATTTACCCTGTTACTGTCCGAGGGGGCACGGTGGCTTAGCGGTTAGCACGTTCGCCTCATACCGCTAGGGTCCGGGTTCGATTCCCGTCTCGGCCATGTGTGTGTGGAGTTTGTGCATGTTCTCCCCGTGCCTCAGGGGTTTTTTTCTCTGGGTTCTCCGGTTTCCTCCCCGGTCCAAAAACATGCACGGTAGGTTGATTGGCACCTTGGAAAATTGTCCCTAGTGTATGAATGTGTACAGTGTGTGTGTGTGTGTGTTGTGTGTGTGTGTGTGTGTGTGTGTGTGTGTCCTGCGATGGGTTGGCATTCCATCCAGGGTGTATCCTGCCTTAATGCCCATAGACGCCTGAGATATGCACAGGCACCCCATGACCCGAGGGAAGATCGGATAAATTGGTAGAAGATGAATGAATGAATAAATGAATGAATGAATGAATGAACGTTCCTGTCCGTGGTTGTTTTTTCCTATAAAATGGAAGGTTAAACTAAAGGGAAATGGTAGCTCAGGATTTAATATGTTGAACTTCTGTAAGTTTAAACCTCTGCATTACTGAGCACCTTTAAATGCTGAGTTGTATATATGAGATAATTGTAAGTCACATTTGGGATAAACATGTCTGCCAAATGCTGTACATGTAAATGTAAAATTAAACCCTGGCTCAGTGTGCTCAGTATGCAGGATTCGGAATCCTCGGTCAGCCATCATAACAAATGAGCAGAAATGACTGAATAAAATAAACATTATACATTTTACATCGTTTAAGTTTTCCACTCACAGCAAACATCCATATCATTGAGACTAAACTTTATTGCTGTTCAAACCATTTTCCATTTTTATTTGGTTAAGTCCGACTGTATATTGAATGTTTACGCAAAATGCAAACAATCCGGTTATTGTTATTTCTTTATTAGCATCCGCCTATTAGCCTATTAGCCTATTATTTTCTTTGCGGGGGAAAATAAAAATCTCTGTATTCATCACAAAATATGCAAAACACTTTCCTAAGGTTGTTGATCCTCACAAATAAGGTGGATATAAACAAAAAAAATACATACACGTGCAGTTACAAATATTCATTCATTCATTCATTCATCTTCTATCGCTATATCCGATCTTCCCTCGGGTCACGGGGAGCCTGTGCCTATCTCAGGCGTCTATGGGCATTAAGGCAGGATACACCCTGGATGGAATGCCAACCCATCGCAGGACACACACACACACACACACACATTCATACACTAGGGACAATTTTCCAAGGTGCCAATCAACCTACCGTGCATGTTTTTGAAGCGGGGATTAAACCGGAGAACCCGGAAAAACCCTGAGGAACGGGGAGAACATGCAAACTCCACACATACATGACCGAGACGGGAATCGAACCCGGATCCTGGCGGTGTGAGGCGAACATGCTAACCACTAAGCCACCGTGCCCCCCAGTTACAAATATTATATAGTAAAATTAGGGTCATAACAGAAAGTTTCATAGAGCTCATATAACATTAGATAGGTCAAATCTGTTGCACAGGAAATGGCAGAAAAGTTTCAATCCACTGGTATTGGGCAGATTATAACATGCATGCTATGTGTGCATCATTTGCACATCAATGCCATCATTGCCCTGGTTACAGAGTCTCAATCAATGTTGCTATAGCTACAGCTGATAACAAGCAAACATTTCAATACCTTTGGTTGTAGCTTTAGATGAAAGCCTATAGGGCATATCAACCAAAGTGGACCACTTTTAGAAAATGATTCAAACATAACTAGTATGGAATATGCAATTATTTTGAAATCATAGGGAATCTGAATGATGGGATTAGGACAAAAAGAACATTTTTATGGTGTGCAGCACCAGTTTTTTTTTTCCACAGAAGAAACCTGTAACAAACTTTCCAAAGGTCCAGTTTAAAGTATTGGTCTATTTTTTGCAAATACAATAAAGTATATATTAAGCTTTTCATATAAGAAAGTGATTTATGTTAATACCATGGTAACAAATCGTACTCACATGCAAGGGATCTAGCAAAATGGAAGAAGCAGCTATCAGTTTGCAAAGTAGCAAAAATCCACTCGTAATAATTTGCAGAATAATTTTGTCATATGTATAGAAAACAATACTGTTACACCATACAGTAAAGGTCTGACTCTGGGGAACCCTCCTCACATAAAGGATGGACATTAGGAAAACAGACACAGGACATGGATTACATTTACATGGACAGCATTTGTCAGATGCACTTATCCTATTTATAGAACTGAGGGTTAAGTGCCTTGAGGGTTAAATGCCTTGCTCAAAGGCCAAGCAGTGGCATCTTGGTGGGGCTGGAATTGAAACTCGTGACGTTTTAATCAGCAAATGCAGCTTTGCATTTATATGTATATAGTGTGCAATGGGAAATGTCACATCATAGGAAGTCCTGGAGAGATAGATTATGTCCATGATGGTATTCTTATTGCAAATCTATGCATGTGGGTGTGCAAAATGATATATGCACAGGTAATCAGTGTTGATATTTGCATTATGTGTGTGTGTGTGTGTGTGTGTGTGTGTGTGTGTGTGTGTGTGTGTTTGTATGTAGCAATGTGGCTAGCAGACACCTCTTAGGGTCAATCATGGAAGGTGTGGTGGATGTCATTCATAAGTCATTCATGAGCCTGAGAGATCTACATCTACTACGCATGAAAGTTATAACCCTAAAATACTCTGTGCTTTATTAGCAATGTGTTCATTGTTATAACCAATATAGAATACACTGAATATGACTGCCGGACACCTCTTGCACAAAGCTCCTTGAATCACACTAGCAAACAATACAAATCACATTTTCTCAATCATGGAAGTTCATTTCTGAAATGTGGTGGATGTCATTCATAAGTCATTCATCAGCTGGTAATATGAGTAGAGAGATCTGAGAGATCTACATCTACTACGCATGAAAGTTATAACCCTAAAATACTCTGTGCTTTATTAGCACACTGTTGTTCATTGTTATAACCAATATACGAATACACTGAATATGACTGCCGGTACTAACAAAAGGCTTTGGTCTTTGCACAAATGCTCCTTGAATCACACTAGCAAACAATACAAATCACATTTTCTCTACAGTCGCAAAACAAAAGTGGAAGTATTGTTCATTTCTGAATACTTAAACATGGTAGGGATCGCTCGTGCAAAAGAAATGGCTACATTCTGACCTTTAATGGCATTTTTAAAGGCCCTAGAGACTTTTTGAGCAGACGCTAACAACTGTCTTATACTAGATATGTCTCTGTAGCTCCATATTGCAGCTGGTAATATGAGTAGAGAGATCAGTTTTAGTCAACTCATGGTGCAAACACATGCACTGTACCACTGTATTAAGTCAAATACTAATTACCACTGTTCCCAATAACCAGTTACTGCGGGCAATAACTGGTCTCTAATTGCAACAGTTCCCAATAACCTATGAGTTATTACCACTGTTCCAATAACCAATTACCAATCTCCACTCTTTCCAATAATATATTATTATCGTTCCGAATGTCCAATTACCTGGCCGTCTAATAAGAGATGCCCAGACTTCACTCTCTCTAGACACTTCCTCTAGCTCCTCTGGGGGGGGGGGGGGGGGGGGAATGGGGGACATTGAGGCATTCCCATGCCAGTTGAGAGACATAGTGCCTCCAACGTGTCCTGGGTCTTCCCCGAAGCCTCTTCCTGGTGCGACATGCCCGAATCACTTCCCCTGGAAGGTGCCCAGGAGGCATCCAAAACAGATGCCTGAGCCATGCCTGCTGGCCCCTATCGATGTGGAGCAGCACTTGTCACTCCTGAGTGATGGAGCTTCTCACCCTATCCCTAAGGGAGCGCCCAGCCACCGTGCAAAGGAAGCTCATTTCGCCCTGTATGAGGATCTTGCCCTTTCAGTCATGACCCAAAGCTCATGGCCATAGGTGAGAGTAGGAACGTAGATTGACGGGTAAATATCTAATTATTGATCTCTGTTGTTCAGCATACAACATGCAGGTTGTTGGCTCTCTGAGGAGCCAGCTGTCAAGATTGGGGCCGCATTGTCTTGACTCATGCCATGGGGTTCACAGATGGGCTTGCCCCTTTCTCCTTTCTCATCAGCCAGTTCACAAAGCCAGCCTTTCTTCCCCCACACAAGGTCCTTCCTCTGAAGAGGTAGGTCACCCGTACTGAATGAGCCTTGGAGGTGCAGTAAGAACCCAGGTGGATCTGTCTGTAACTCAGGAAAAACATTTCAC
Organism: Kryptopterus vitreolus; assembly: GCA_030449085.1. Lineage (NCBI taxonomy): Eukaryota > Metazoa > Chordata > Actinopteri > Siluriformes > Siluridae > Kryptopterus > Kryptopterus vitreolus. The sequence continues at coordinate 31,669,625 of JACRUU010000005.1, forward strand.
TGTCCCGTTTGGTTCTCCCTCACTCCTCCAGCTCCTCTGGGACTGGATGCCATGGTACAAGCATGGCTGAGGCAATATCTGATCTGCCAATGGGTTTGGGATCTGGTGGCCCTGCTCGAGAAGCAAACTTGGGATATTCCCCTTCTCTCTCAAGCAATGTTCCCTAGAGCTGTGGAAGCTGTGGCTGTTAACTGTTAACTACCAGTCTCTCAAATGAAGTTGTTGAGACCATCCTCCACTCCAGAGCTCCCTCCATGAGGAGGTGGTATGCTGCAAAATGGCAACTGCTGTCTGCTTGGTGCAAACACACTCCTTTACATGTACAAGCACTTTACATATTCCCTGCCAAAAAGAGTCCTCTGGTCTCTCCGCACCTTTCGGGGTAAATTTGGGACAATTAACCAAAATGTGGCAGCCTTTAGTGCCCTCTCCTCTGGAGTATCCCTACAGGACATTTTTAATGCTGAGGACTGGTCCAACCCTCTGACATTTGTCAGACTCTATAGCCTTCAACATGGCTGTGCCAATTCACACCAGACAGGAACTTGTCAGTATAGCAGTTTTGGACACTCGTTGCCAAAGAGTTGCTTATGATGTAGTTGAATTTCCTGAAAGGGAAGGTCTCTGCTTACTTGTGTAACCCAGGTAACAGAGTATTTCTTGCAAGTGTTACCAAACCAGCGTGTGATTCCCTTAGGGAACCTTGGTTACACAAGTAAGCAGAGCCGTTGTCCCACACTTGCTTTGTTACTCTACTTTTAAAAATTCTCTCTTTGGCAGTTTTAAGTAAATTGAGTATGTCTTTATCCGATCTTCTCTCGGGTTGCACGGAGCCTCAGATCAGGTGTCTTGGGGCATCAAGGCAGGATACACGCTGTATGGGGTGCCAACCCATCGCAGGGCACACACGCATTCATATTCACACACACATTCGTACACTAGGGACAATTTTCCAAGATGCCAATCAACCTACCGTGCATGTTTTTGGACCGGAGGGTAAACTGGAGAGAACACGGAGAAACACTCCCTGAGGCATGGGGAGAAGATGCAAACCCACACACACACACACACACACACACGGTGGAGCTGGGAATCGAATCCCCAACCCTGGAAGTGTGAGGCGAACATGCTAAGCCACAGTGCCCCCGGTGTTCATGTTTTTATATCATTTTCTATTATCAAATGTGTGACATACTAGGAATGCATTAAAGTAACACAGTAGGTTGACGTCAGAGTTTAGGTAATTGGGGCACTGAGGATATTTTAATTGGTGGCATCTGCCACCCTGTAATGTCATGTGGCCATGTCTGTGGGCCATGAATTATAATAGTACAGGCGGGAGTATGTCTTGACCATGCCTGGACTCTGATTTTCAATGAATGGCTTCAAGTAATTCATTGTGATCTCCGTGTTTTATTGATTGAATGTCAAGTTTCCAGTGGTGGGTATTAAGGCTTGTGTCAAGGATGCACTCAAACCTGCGTCTTACAGTTATACTGATGTGTGTGGCATTAACTACCCGAGTGCTACATTTCCCTGACAATCAATACAAGAAAGCAATTCAGCAAGTGATGCATACAGAGTCAGGGGTTATCATATGTAAGGTTGCACAAGTAGACAGCAAACCGGACAACAAACACCAGTTGAACAAATTCATAACTACGAAAATGAAATAGCTATAAACAAGATGTACAACCTCATGAACGGCACGCAAAGGTGTGGGAAGTATTTATATGGAAATAAAAATCAGAGCGGGACAGCAGAGAGGTGTGGTCGATGAGGAGGAGGTGTCTGGAATGGTGCTAAAATAAGAACAATCAAATTGGCCACGGATGAAAATGTACAGGATGGGTTTACTCAAGGAAGTGGAGCAAAAGGACCGGATTAGTTGGATGGGGATTTTTAACGCACTTATAGTCCAAGATAACCACTACTCAATCACTCTATTAGGTTCTATTAGGTTAATGACTCGTCCAAAGTCTCGCCTTAGTAGTGTCCGAATCCTTAGAGGAAAATCTACATTATATATATGTCTATGGATGTTTCCATCCATCCATCCATCAGTACAGCTGCATTATTACTGATGAACACCGAGACAGACTGAACAGCCTTACACAGAAAGAGCAATTACCCCGAGAGCTACTGGTCCGTTCCAGCAGTGACCACACAGAGAAACCATGGTGGCCTGCCAGCACCTATGGAATCAGTCCAGAGCTGTCATGCCCTGACATTTGCTTTTAGCTTCAATGCAGCAAGAAAGGTTGCACATGTTTGAACTTACTGCAAACACTGACAAGCCCACTTAATGCTAGCGATGGAATTTATTGCATATGAATATAATTCTAGATTTACTTAACACATAGTTTTTTGGTTAAGTATCATCAAGGGACATTTTTGTATATATTTATTTATTTTATGCAGTTATGACAGTTTTATTGTTAAAAACGAAAAAAACACTGTACGGTCATTAGGTCTCCCAATGATTTAATGCATATATATATATATATATATATATATATATATATATATATATATATATATATATATATATATATATAGATATATATATATGATGTGACATATCATCTCGGAAACACCGGCAGTAATAATACGAACGAACAAAAGAAAATAAAACTGAATACATTTCATTTTTCCAGAAAAAAAGAAGATTAAAATCAAATCAAATAAATCATATAAATCATCCTTTTTTTAGGTCACTATGACCTGAATAAACAGAAAACAATTCTACAAAAATAAAACCTGAGAATACCACAAGGCGCTTTTACATTTGATATATTATGTAATTGTGGTTAAAGCATGCGAGGATGATTCTTCTTTCATGGGCCCATTAAATTGAGTTTTTTTTTTTTCATTTCACCCTTCAACAATACACACCTCCAGAGACATAAATACCTTTATTGTTTTGCTCCTAATATACAGTGTTTTGGATGGGATATTAAAAGCTAGCCTCCCTATTGAGAGAATGGTACGCTACATACTACGCTAAGGTAAAATATACGGCAGAAATGGTCATGAGTATGAATAGAAATTAAAAATGGAGTATTTTATCCCTCGTAATATGCCAACACGTATATGTAATCATGTGTATGTGTGTAGAATTCAGAATGTTGCTATACTTTGTGAAGTATTTCAAAGAATCCTTTTTGGACTTTGATTAATTAGTTATGAATGAATCATTTCAGAGTTCGCATGTTCTCCCCGTGCCTCAGGGGGTTTTTCTCCGGGTTCTCCGGTTTCCCCCCTGGTCAACAAAAACATGCACGGTAGGTTGATTGGCACCTTGGAAAATTGTCCCTAGTGTATGAAATGAATGTGTGTGTGAATGTGAGTGTGTCTGCGATGTGTTGGCATTCCATCCAGGGTGTATCCTGCCTTAATGCCCATAGACGCCTGAGATAGACACAGACTCCCCGTGACCCGAGGGAAGATCGGATAAAGAGGTAGAAGATGAATGAAGGAATGAATGAATCATTTCATTAATAAAGTAATAAATCGACATATTGCATTTTGCATTCACACCTTACGCAGATGATTGTTTATTCCAGAGATACCCAAACAAGGGCAATGCTGACCTGTGTTGACCTTTGACTTGGCCCTGTATGCCACATATGCAAAGAGGGAAAGGACGGCCATTTGAAAAAATAAATAAATAAATAAATCCCTGAATAGATGTTGGGGCACGGTGGCGTAGTGGTTAGCACGTTCGCCTCACACCACCAGGATCCGGGTTCGATTCCCGTCTCGGCCATGTGTGTGTGGAGTTTGTGCATGTTCTCCCCGTGTCTCAGGGGGTTTTTCTCCGGGTTCTCCGGTTTCCTTCCCCGGTCCAAAAACATGCACTGTAGGTTGATTGGCACCTTGGAAAATTGTCCCTAGTGTGTGAATGTGTGTATGATGTGTGTGTGTGTGTGTGTCCTGTAATGGGTTGGCATTCCATCCAGGGTGTATCCTGCCTTAATGCCCATAGACGCCTGAGATAGACACAGACTCCCCGTGACCCAAAGGAAGATCGGATAAAAGCGGTAGAAGATGAATGAGATGAATGAATAGATGTATTAGGTATCGAATGCTAATGTACAATAAATTGGGTTTTACTTATTTTGCTCCAAATTTCACTGAACTGAAACTTAATAAAAGTGCATTAGTGAAGCAGATTACAACATAATGTCTTAAATTTTTTCATATTAAATGAGCAGAGCCAAGGCAAATAGAATTTTAATATAACGTTTGGTATAATGCAGCATTGTTTTTAACCCACGGCTTTCGATCAAGTTAAATTTTTGCCGCTTCATAGGAAAAAGTCACGGATACGTCTGTTTTATTCGTTTACTTTCGCAGGACTTGGCAGAATTACAGTTCTTTGAATATTTCTTTTATTTGTGCAGTTAAATTAGGGTCAAAGGCTCCAGGGCCTAGAGCATAAAACTAGTGGTGCTGGGATTTAAACCTTCATTCACAGGATCAGTATCTCACATACAACTTTCTTTCTATTTATCATCTTCAATGCATTAAATCCAGAAAAGCAATATTAATACTTTCAGGATAAATATATATATATATATATATATATATATATATATATATATATATATATATATATATATATATATATATATATATATAGATATATACAGTTACTTATTTAATCTGGAGACTGGTTCCCTTTTATCCCATCACTGAATTGCATATAATAACATTCGGCTAAGAGACACCATTCTCCTCACGGTGCACAATTCTGAATGACAATGGTGAAAATGGGGGGGGGGGGGGGAAAAGGGGGTTGGGTTGGGGGGGTGGGGGGGGGGGGGGGGGGGGGGGGCTCTTGATGGTAGAGCCGTTTTCTTGTTGGATTTCACACGTGATCATGGAGTATTGTGCACGTTAATGCGCACATCTCTACAAGCAGCGTTGCTGGAGGCTTGTACGAAGTGAATGTGTGCGACGATGCATGCATGTGTGTGCGTGTGTGTGTGTGTGTGTGTGTTTCATCGAGAGAGAGAAAGATAAAGAAAGAAAGAGTGTGGGAGAGAGAAGAAAAATGATAAGGGAGGGCAAAGTAGGAAAATATACAGTTAAGAGAGAGTGATGCTGGAGGCATGTTCTGTCCATTCTTCGCTTGCCATCGGAGCTTGATGCAGCGGTAACGGCTAATAGGAGCTAGAGTGCTGGACAGAAATATCTGGATCGCAGCTCACTCATCTTTGTATGAGCGTGACTGTGTGTGTGTGTGTGTGTGTGTGAGAAAAAAAGAGTGAGAGAGAGAGAGATCGCATGTGAAGGTATTTTTGTGTTTGTGTGGGAAGTGAGCGCTGCATGTACGGCAACGATAAAGAGAGAAAAAAAAACAAATAACAAAGACAAGCCATGTGAAGGTATTCTGTATAGTTATAGGGGGGGGGGGGGGGGGGGGGGGGGGGAGGGAGGGAAGAGGATTAATCCAGTGGGTATGTGAAAGCCTTGGCTGGATTTTCCAGTGTGTTTTAGGAGCACAGCTGTCCACTGCACACTCAATGTCATTCGTGGCGCTGTGCTACATGTGGTGAGACATACAGACAGACAGACAGATAGATAGACAAAGTATATAGAGTGAATATAGAGAGGGGCAGAGAGATACAAAGTAAGAGAGAGAGAGCGAGAGAGCGAGAGAGAGAGAGAGAGAGAGAGAGAGAGAGTGAGAGAGAGTGCTCCATTCTCTTCCCTCCACTCTTGTCATACACAGTGGACTAAACCTGGACACACTGAGCGGAGGAGTGGTCAAGGAGCCATGACAGGTAAGTGCACCTTTTATGACTTTAACATTAAGTAACCTACATTTCCACCCGGCAAAAGACTGGAGCAAAAGACGGCTTATAAAGTGCATTTGTGGATCCATGACAAATTAGAAGTATATTATTAATCACCGGCTACAAAAGCGTCTCTTTATTCGTTGTAAAGCATATGCGGCGAGTCTTGCTTGAAAGCATCTTAGGACAAAACGCATAGATGTGAGCGCAGAGCTATAATTAGACGTATCAAGCTGCGACTAAATGCAATGGGAGTTGTTGTTGTTGTTTTTTTTTTTTTTTATTACATAAAGTGTTTTGATGCCGAACATGCCATTTTCCTCAGTAGAATATGGACAGCTCTTAAAAAAAAATAATAATAATAATAATAAATGACTGCTGATTAGATTCACTCATTATTGTGAGCTGAAACAAACTGTACAATAAAAAACAATAAAAATGAGAAAAGCGAGAGTGTGTCTACATTTATTATTTATAATAAATATATATAATAATAAAAAAGTGGATAAAAAGTGTAATAAAAAGTAGCTTGTTGCTTCAGGATATTGTAGGAATTTTGACTGATTTCGATATTAAAGCAGTTTAGGTTATGACATATTTCCAACATTATTATTATTATTCGCGAATTTATAATATTAATATTAATATTATTCGCGTACAAGCATCCGATATATACAATGTCAGCAATTAAGCAAATCGTTAATTGTATATTCAACCACTCTCAATATTCACTGAGATTCTTTACAGGGGTGAGAGTAGAACGAACCACAGATCACATCCTGTCTCCTTGCTGTAACATTATCTGGGCGCGTTTGATGTTCGACGCTTCTTGCGTGTAGGAGTGCTTTGACCCGCTGTGCACTTTTACAGCGTGCTATTAATACGACGTGCGTGTGAGGGTCGGGGGGGGTCGGGGGGACGTTTTAAAGAAGCCAGCGACGCACGCGCGCGAGACGCCGGGAGAATTTTGTTGATTGTTTTCTTCTCTTCTTTTCATCCCCATGTCCCCATACGGATGCCTTCGCGCTTGACCAAGCGCCATACATGCGCCATACATGCGTTACTTATGAATAGCTGTGGATACATTTATCAGTTTGATTGGACAGTAGTGCGACTATAGCATTTAGTATGAAAATATCTGACGTATTTCATATGATTTAGAAAATAACATCAAAATTTGTACCACTACACCTATATATTGCCAAATACATAATGGTTTGTGAGGGGGCACGAAGCTTTCGTGGTTAGCACGTTCGCCTCACACCTCCAGGGTTGCGGGTTCGCATTCCCGTCTCGGCCATGTGTGTGTGGAGTTTGTGCATGTTCTCCCCGTGCCTCAGGGGGTTTTTCTCCGGGTTCTCCGGTTTCCTCCCCCCGGTCCAAAAACATGCACGGTAGGTTGATTGGCACCTTGGAAAATTGTCCCTAGTTTATGACTGTGTGTGTGAATGCGAGTGTGATTGTGCCTTGCTGCAATGGGTTGGCATTCCATCCAGGGTGTATCCATTCCAGCCTAGGGTGTATCCTGCCTTAATGCCCATAGACGCCTGAGATAGGCACAGACTCCCTTGTGACCCGAGGGAAGATCAGATAAAGCGGTAGAAGATGAATGAATGAATAATGGTTTGCTTGGTTTCAATTAAAAGGTGCAGATCAGTGGTGAAGAGCTTCTGATCAGGAGTTTGTGACATAAAAATGTACATTAATTTACATTAAATTTACATTTGCATTTGGCAGACGCCCTTATCCAAAGCGACTTACAACTGAGCAGCTGAGGGTTAAGGGACTTGCTCAAGGGCCCACTAGCGGCAGCTTGGTGGTGGTGGTGGGATTTGAACCTGCGATCTTTCAGTCCAGAGTCCAATTCCTTAACCAATAAGCTACCACCTCTCCATGCATTACTAACAACCAGTGTTGGGGAATAACTAGTTACATGTAACGGCGTTACGTAATTTGATTACAAAATAAAAGTAACAGTTATCCGTTACTGAGAAGGAAATAAATGTGGAATTAAATCACAGTTACCTTTTGAAAATGCTAAAGATTACAGATGACTTATTGACAACATATTTACAAACTGTACGTGATGGAATGTACATTTAACATCAGAGAGAAAAAATAATAAACAAAATGTCTATTTTAATTTTTTTATCCCTTAGGAGGTTTGTTCCTGACACTGTGCACCCTGTTTCTGGTCCAGGCTGTCTCCTCCTGCCCTAAGGAGTGCTGGTGTGACAACCATGCCAAGGTTGTGGACTGCAGGGGAAGAGGCTTGTATGACATTCCGCACAAACTCCATCGAGACACGCTGGAGCTACATCTTCAGGACAACCACATACGAGGCATCGGCTCCATGGCTTTCCGGGAAACGCCATATCTCCGTGTTCTGGATCTGGCCAACAACAGCATCACTATGATTTCGCCCAGTGCCCTGTTAGGACTACGGAGCTTGAAGACTCTTATTCTGGCCAATAACTCTATCCGGGATGTGGATCGGCGTTTATTGGGCTCGATACGCAACTTAACCAACTTGGATCTGTCTCACAACAACATAGTTGGGCTGCCTGGAGCACTAGCTGATAGTTTCCACCATCTAACACACTTTTCGTTGCGCTCTAACCGGCTGACCAAGCTGGACCGCATTCACCTGGAGGCCCTTGGCAGCCTGCAGGTTCTGCATCTGGCAAGCAACCCCTGGAAGTGTGACTGCCACATGATAGGGCTTAAGCTCTGGTTGGAAACATTCACATTTAAAGGTAAGCAATGAGAAGAGAACAAAGAAACACCGAGAACCATGATCTAATCTGATCTGTCTATACATATAAACAAAAAGTTTAATAAATATAAAAAAAAAACTGAAGATAAAATTAGATACGAGCATCTTTTTCACTCGACACTTTTTCCACTCAAGTTAAATGAAAGAAGTTTGGGCTCGGACATGTAAAATGTAACCATTACTACGACCTGTTTTAGTGTCACACCCATGACTGGACATATTGATATATTAATACACAATACCTAATGAATGTATCCAGGCTGCACATCCACTATATAGAACATAGGCAGAGAAAAGACAGTAAACAGGAATGCCTCTTTCTCACCCTCGTCAGCCATACTTATTATTGTCTTCTCCTTTTTAGCCTCATAAACTAGCGATAAGTCAGGAGTAGATTGAAAAAGCTGTGCTTCATCATTACTTCCCATCTATGGTTATCATATATTCATTCATTCATTCATCTTCTACCGCTTTATCCGATCTTCCCTCGGGTCACGGGGAGTCTGTGCCTATCTCAGGCGTCTATGTGCATTAAGGCAGGATACACCCTGGATGGAATGCCAATCAATCACAGGGCACACACTCACACACACACACACACACACACACACACACTCACACACACACACACACACACACACACACACACACACACACACACACACACACACACACACACACACACTAGGGACAATTTTCCAAGGTTCCAATCAACCTACCGTGCATGTTTTTGGACCGGGAGGAAACCGGAGAACCCGGAGAAAAAAAATCCCCTGAGGCACCCACGGTGAGAGAACATGCACACACTCCACACACACATGGGCGAGACGGGAATCGAACCTGGACCCTGGCGGTGTGAGGCGAACGTGCTAACCACTAAACCACTGTGCCTCATGGTTATCATATATTACAAATCTAATCCCATTCATGTATTAGTTAAACCTGAGTTTGTTTCAGTAGAGGATGTATCGTTTGCTTACGCACTCACACACACTATACAACGCTCAAGCAACAGCAGAAGAAACTGGCGCAGCTCTATTTCTGTTTTAGCCTGAGGCTCTGGTATAATCAGACCAAACAGGAGGAAGTTAGCTTACACGTATTAACCATCAGCACAAAAGGATCTTCATGTATGCTGGTTCCACCCAATCCGCTAGTGTTTATAATTATAACATTTAACAATGAATATAAATATGAATAGATAACATTAACTCATTGGGCACGGTGGCTTAGTGATTAGCACGTTCGCCTCATACCGCCAGGGTCCGGGTTCGATTCCCGTCCCGGCCATGTGTGTGTGGAGTTTGTGCATGTTCTCCCCGTGCCTCAGGGGGTTTTTCTCCGGGTTCTCCGGTTTCCTCCCGGTCCAAAAACATGCACGGTAGGTTGATTGGCACCTTGGAAAATTGTCCCTAGTGTATGAATGTGTGTGTGTGTGTGTGTGTGTGTGTGTGTGTGTGTGTGTGTGTGTGAGTGTGTCCTGCGATGGGGTTGGCATTCCATCCAGGGTGTATCCTGCCTTAATGCCCATAGACGCCTGAGATATTGGCACAGGCTCCGCGTGACCCGAGGGAAAATCGGATAAAATGGTAAAAGATGAATGAATGAATGAACGTTAACTCACAACTGCATCCCTGAAATTCCTATTGAAAAATGTCCCAAAGTATTAATGCAATTAACTATGCATTCGAATGCATCCTGGGTGGTTTACCATCCGGTCGCAGGACACCATGCTCGCGCACAGACACACACACACACACACACACACACACACACACACACACACCACACACACACACACACACACACACACACACACACACACACGAGTACGTGTTCACACTCGCATTCACACATACGGAGAGTTTAGAGTCGTCCATTCACTCTTTAGGACGTGGGACGGAGCCAGAAAACTCACAAAGACCAGAAAGAATGTGCAAATGTGCTCAAAAGAATTCACTAATCAGGTGACATTAAAATTATATTATAATGTAGTTGAAAAAGGGGCACAGTGGTTTAGTGGTTAGCACGTTCGCCTCACACCGCCAGGGTCCAGGTTCGATTCCCGTCTCGGCCATGTGTGTGTGGAGTTTGTGCATGTTCTCCCCGTGCCTCAGGGGGTTTTTCTCCGGGTTCTCCGGTTTCCTCCGCCAGTCCAAAAACATGCACGGTAGGTTGATTGGCACATTGGAAAATTGTCCCTAGTGTATGAATGTGTGTGATTGTGTGTGTGTGTCCTGCAATGGGTTGGTATTCCATCCAGGGTGTATCCAGCCTCAATGCTCATAGACGCCTGAGATAGGCACAGACTCCCCGTGACCCGAGGGAAGATCGGATAAAGCGGTAGAAGATGAATGAATGAATGAATGTAGTTGAACCAAATAACATTAGCAATGTGCTGTACTTGAGTACCTTTTAAGGTAGATGTAGTTTCATGCAGTATTTTCATTTGACAAGACTTTAAATTCAAGCCAAATATCATTTTTACTCAACTACATTTTGTAAATCGGTCGTTTGGTTTTAGAGTAAGCCGCCTATTAGGGAAGAGCAAAAAGAAGGCTTTTGGGCCCATGGTCATTTTAATAGATCATTTTAATTAGTGTTGGAGTCATCAATATCATTCTTTTAATAGACTAGTCTTTTCACATAAACTTTGATAAAGGGGAAAAAATATACTTTATAGCCATAAAAAAAAAATCTTAGTACTTTGGATACTTTCGTGGGAACATAATTTAGCAATTTTACTCAAGTGAATGTTTAAAGGGAACATTTAATAGTTAAAGTATCTCCACTTGAACTCAAGTACAATATAAACAAATGCCAGAGAAAAAAGATTCGGATAAAAGAAACACACTTAGCTTACTTCAATGTACACGTCGTTCTGTGTGTGAAAGCCGAGTAAAGTGTATTGTTGATGGTGAAACTACAGCTGTCTTATAGCGTGTGCGTGTGTGTGTGTGTGTGCATTATGACGTAAGGTGAAAATGCTCAGGGAGCGTGACACGCCACGAGGATTAGCGCAGCTAAATACGCTCTCTAATCACAGAGACAGAAATAATCACCGATACAAATATCTTAGTCTAAAGATATATGAGAACAGCTGCTCCGATTGTTGCCAAAACACACTCAAACGCGGCGATGCACGTGTACACGGGGACGCACAAACAAAATCCTTACGGCGTCGTGTTTTCACAAAGAGCTCACAATAAGAGTAAAGTACGCGACGCAAAATATTGTGGAGTGGGGTTATGAGGCGGATTGTTTTACTCGCTTTGGCTCAGAGTGTGTCCTATTTCAATAAACATAACATTATGTAACATTAAAGCTTATAAATGGAGAACACATTAGATTAATGATATTATAATAGATAAAAAAATTTGATATAAAAATATTTGAATGCATAAAGCATTGTTCATCCTGAAGGCATTTATGCATTGCATTGCACTATAATTATTGACTACACACACAAATATTGATAGTGGAACTACAGTCTGACCTGCTTGTCCAATCAATTTGGAGCATCTGTCGCATAACGAGCATCGTTAGACCACGGTAGACCGAGCAACACACAACACACACACACACACACACACACACACACACACACACACACCCCCGAAAACTCCTCTCGGCAACATTTGAATCCAGAAATCATAATTCCTACAGCTGTCCGCGCTGATAGCAAAGAAATACATGCGTATTATATTCATCTTAAATGAAGTGGACGGCTGAAGCAGGACGGGCGCAAAAGGCACATTTCAATACAATCTGATCATTCTTCGGTTTGCTCGCCGCGCTTATCCGGACTGGATCAGTTCAGCTGCATGCACGACGCTCGAGTAACAGCTGCACAATGAGACGCAATCACCAGCTTTTATTAGCGTGCAAACACAGCGCTCGTAGATTGCTCCACTTTCCATGCTATTTACTTGATTACAGCGTCGGCCCTGTCCCAAACTTTCGTTCCTGTAGGTAGGAACAGCGCGTCTAGCAGAGGCATTATTTGAGATTCTTTTTTTTCTTTTTTTCTTTCTTGAAAATGCACTCTTTTGGCTCGAGACCCAAGCAATCATCCCTGGAACTTAGTGAAGTTTAAGGGTCACGGCCTAATCAAGCTATCTATCACCTTGCTTTTAACCTCCCACATTTTGCTAATTCTTCCCTTAATCCCACCATCAATGTGTGTGCGTCATACACGGATCCAAAGTAGCGCTGCATTTGGTAAAATATTACCTCAGGAAAGGTAAAAAAAATAAAAAAGAAAGGCTCCTTTTAAACTGTCAGATGAGTAAAAGTACAAGTGCACTTAAGTGTACCTTCAAATGTATCCAAAGTGCTATGACTGACCATGGCTATAATGCTCCTATTAACATTTTTGTCACAAGACTCCTGCGTCAGTTCGTATGAAAACATGATTACTACTCTAGTTCATTGATTACACTGTATAATATGTGTTAAAATGATCAAATATTTCTATTCAACTACTTGCAAAAGGGGGCACGGTGGCTTAGTGGTTAGCATGTTCGCCTCACACCGACAGGGTCTGGGTTCGATTCCCATCTCGGCCATGTGTGTGTGGAGTTTGTGCATGTTCTCCCCGTGCCTTGGAAAAATTGTCCCTAGTGTATGAATGTGTGTGTGTGTGTGTGCCCCGCAATGGGTTGGCATTCCATCCAGGGTGTATCCTGCCTTAATGCCCATAGACGCCTGAGATGTGTATATATATATATGATATATATATATATATAGATATATATATATATATATATATATATATATATATATATATATATATATATATATATATATATATATATATATATATATATATTAGGTTATAAATTGGATTCATATATCCATTCATCTTCTATCGCTTTATCCGATCTTCCCTCGGGTCACGGGGAGCCGGTGCCAATCTCAGGCGTCTTGGGGTATCAAGGCAGGATACACCCTGGATGGGGTGTTTAAGCCATCACAGGACACACACACTCATATAGTGGGGAAAATCAATCATGTTGAAGCATACAATTTCAAAAGACAAATTGCCGAATCACCTTCTAATGACCAAAGAAAAACAGTCGTTAATCCGCTACGGAAAATGCTAAACGAACGTTAGCCGAGGCACCGATTTAAGCACTAAATAGCGCAAATAACGTAACCTATTGTTCACAAATGGATGTCTGATTTACAAGAAATGTGCGCTTGACTAACCAACAGTCCTGGAGAGACAGAGGGGAACCCTTGTAGAATCCCGACGTTGACTGGAGCAAACGTCGTTATCCGATATCCGCTATTTTGGCCACAAAGCATGACGTTAACCCAAAACGACGTTAGCAGAAACAGGAGTTAGCCGAGACGCCACTGTACTACGCATTCTTCCACATAATCTACCCTTCTTTTTATCCACCCATGCTGGACCAATCATTTATTTAATTATAATTATTATTACTATAATTACTGCTTATTGAAAATGGCTTGACTTTGTCACTGTAGATGATGAGACAGGGCGCACATGACCAGATGGAGCGCAAAGACATAATCCGTAATTCTATTATAGCCTTATTTGAAAGATTTGCGAGGCGACCCTGGATGGCAGAATTTCCAGGATGAGAGCCGCTAGTGCATTGCAGAATGTTCCAGGAGCATTGAAACAATGTGTGCACAATGAGGAGAGGAGAGGAATGAATGATCCTGTGTTACAGTATTTTACTTTGTGCTTTATTGTTTGTGTCCAATTTGTACCAATTGTCCAATTTTATTCCGCTCACAGATCTGAGTGTGTACTCGGGGTGTCTACGATTTACACTTGTCAAGTCTAACCTTTGTGTGACTGATAGTGTCGTAACTTAAATCTGTTACAGGAGGGTTACATTTACAGGGTTACATTTACCCAAGTACATTAAACATCTTTCTTCTCCAATTTCTATTGACAGTATTATCGTAATACTATTATTAATGTATTGGGAGAATTCAGTAATTCTGTGTGAAATCAGAAACTGAACACTCCATTTAACCAAGGAAGGAAGGAAGGAAGGAAGGAAGGAAGGAAGGAAGGAAGGAAGGAAGGAAGGAAGGAAGGAAAGGAGGAAGGAAGGAAAGGAAGGAAGGAAGGAAGGAAAGGAAGGAAGGAAGGAAGAAGGAAGGAAGGAAGGAAGGAAGGAAGGAAGGAAGGAAGGAATGAAGGAAGGAAGGAAGGAAGGAAGGAAGGAAGGAAGGAAGGAAGGAAGGAAGGAAGGAAGGAAGGGAAGGAAAGGAAGGAAGGAAGGAAGGAAGGAAGGGAAGGAAGGAAGGAAGGAAGGAAGGAAGAAGGAAGAAAGGAAGAAAGAAAGAAAGAAAGAAAGAAAGAAAGAAAGAAGGAAAGAAAGAAAGAAAGAAAGGAAGGAAGAAAGAAAGAAAGAAAGAAAGAAAAGAAAAAGAAGAAAAAGAAAGAAAGAAAGAAGAAAGAAAGAAAGATAAAAGAAAGAAAGAAAGAAAGAAAGATAGATAGATAGATAGATAGATAGATAGATAGATAGATAGATAGATAGATAGATAGATAGATAGATAGATATATAGATAGATAGATAGATAGATAGATAGATAGTACCTCTTGTATGCCGCCCTGGATAAGGGTGTCTGCTAAATACCACAAATGTAAATGTATATAGACAGACAGACACATAGATGGATGGATGGTTGGATGGATGGATGGATGGATGGACAGACAGACAGACAGACAGACAGACAGACAGATAGATAGATAGATAGATAGATAGATAGATAGATAGATAGATAGATAGATAGATAGATAGATAGATAGATAGATAGATAGATAGATAGATAGATAGATAGATAGATAGATAGGACTTCTTGTATGTCGCCCTGGATAAGGGCGTTTGCTAAATACCGCAAATGTAAATATAGATAGATAGATAGATAGATAGATAGATAGATAGATAGATAGATAGATAGATAGATCTGTCATGACATAGTACAGGTACCCAGCTTGTCATATAAATATGTAAATGTATGTACAGATATAGATAATGGAATGACGACAGTCGACAGTAAATGTTATGATCCTTCTTTGATAACACATCTGTACAGATTTGACTGTAAGATTGTTCGTCGATTCAGACTCCGACTGAAGCATCAAATGTGGTCTCTAATATCCACTACTTTTTGAACAAATAATTGTGATATCACGTATATTAAATAAATCACTGATTATTCATAAGCAGAGGTGTTACATAACGGAGTATAAACACATTGTTACCTTACCTAAGAAGACATTTTGGGGTATCTATTCTATACTGGAGTAAATCTTTTTCAGCTGACTTTTTACTCCTACTCCTTCCATTTTCACGCAGTTACCTGCACTTTCTACTCCTTACATTTGAAAAATAGCCTCATTACTCCTATTTCATTTTTCATTTGCTTTCCGGCTCGTCATCGTACAAAAAAAGAAAAAAAGAGGATAAATCAGATGGAGCGAATGGATGAGATATAAACATATACCATTCCGACACCCTATTGGTTTGCACTCGATCCATCGCAATCCAGCAAGGATATAACCAGTGTTGGGGTCGTTACTAAAAAATTATATATATATATATATATATATATTATTTCTTAAAAGTTATTTCTCCACTACTAGCTTCGTCCTCAGCAAAATATTCTACAGTAGGAAGTTCAGTAGAGAGACTATTAGATGTGAATAAATTAGTGATCGCGATCGGACTTAGACTTTGTCCTTTATGGCATTTTTTTCCCCTTACTTTTACTTTTATACTTTAAGTAGTTTTTAAACCAGTACTTTTACTTGTATAAAAACTTTTTAAACCCCACTATCTACACTTCTACCTGAGTAACACAAATGCGAATCCTTTTGACACCAGTGATGTATTGTCTTGTCTTGTATTTTAGTATTTTGCAGTGGGTGTGGCCATAAATAATCTGGTACCGTCATCATAGCAATATTTTCAACACACATGGCACGCAGCGAATCGGCTGCCCAATCGCACGGCTTTGGATTGTTCATGCTATATATCACAATATTATAGAGCTGCAGAAACGAGTACAAAACAGGATATCTGTGTCTTTAAGGGGTTCAGGATTTTATAGGTACAGAACGTGTGATAGCGACGTGATTAATAGCTGTTCTCATTTCTTAATAGAGGACATAAGTGATCGTCCTTAGGCTTCTTTACACCTTTCTATTTTGTTACAAAGCCATGCACGTCACTTTTTATTATTTTTTTTATTTAATATGAGGCCAGGATTCACGCATCCTTTCAGGATCCTTTTAATATGAGGTCACTTTCGTCTCATACCTCCAGAGTTTTGATTCCCGTCTTGGCCATGTGTGTGTGGAGTTTGCATGTTCTCGCCGTACCTCAGGGGGTTTTTCTCTGGGTTCTCTGGTTTCCTCCCGGTCCAAAAACATGCACGGTAGGTTGATTAGCACCTTGGAAAATTGTCCCTAGTGTATGAATGTGTGTGTGAGTGTGTGTGTGTGTGTGTGTGTGTCCAGTGATGTGTTGGCACCCCATCCTGGGTGTATCCTGCCTTAATGCCCATAGACGCCGACAGGTACAGGTTCCCCGCAACCCGAGGGAAGATGGGATATAGTGGTATGAATGAATGACTGAGGTCAGGACTATTATATGTGTTAGCCTGAGCTGTTCACCAACCTAAAACGTTTTTTATTACGCCACACGCTTCACTCTAACCAAGAGTGTGATGTTCTCATCTCTTGTCTCCTTGTCAGGTGGTGTGGTGGACGCCGTTCCGTGCCACGAGCCGTACGCCATGCGCAACCGCGATCTCCGCACCGTGCCCTACGAGCTCTTCCACACCTGCATGAGCACCAGCTACAACTACTTGTTCGCCAACATCCAGCACATGGAGAGACAGCAGCGGCTGCTTCGTGGCGTCCCGTACCCAAGCCCGGACACTCCAGCCGAGCAGGAACCGGAGTGCGAAGCCAAGCCAAAACCGCGACCCATCAACCTGCGCCACGCCATAGCTACGGTGATCATCACCGGCATTGTGTGTGGTGTTGTGTGTCTCATGATGCTGGCTGCCGCCGTGTACGGCTGCGCCTACGCCGCCGTCATGGCGAAATACCAGCGGGAGCTGAAGAAACGCGAAGAGGAGGCGGGGAGAATAGAAAAAGAGAACTCGGAGAACAAAGAAGGGGCTAAAGAGCTGCAAGAAAACGCCATAGCATGAAAAAGAAAGGAGTGTTACGAGACGAGTGAGAGCGATGCAATAATACTCATACCTCACCCAGGGATATGACACAGCCATGCCTCTTGCACGGCAAACTCTTTGAAAGTTGTAAATCAGAGCTACACACACATACTTAGGGATCTGGACGGGGTTTTATTCCAATTCTAGGATTCATCAACTAGTGGCGACATTTTGTCTCTCCGACTGACAAACCTCATTGCCGCTCCGTTCTCCACTCCGTCACTGATCCCATACTCTACATCGTCAGTTCAGCCACAGTCAGAAATCAATAAATATCACCACACAATATATTGGCATCCTTAATGAAAATGAACTAAACGAGTGTGTTAAGCACAAAAGACAGAAACAGGCTACCTCTGACAAGGCAGTCTCATCTGCTAACAGTATTTCTACTACTGAATATAGTATATAATAATATAATGTCATATATATAATATAATATAATATAATGTCATATAATGTAATATATATACAATATATACGTCCTCTTCGTTCGCCTCAGAAGAATTTGGGAAATCTACTAACAACACGGAATTTCCCTATTTAATCCGTCCAGTATCATGGTTGAAAATACACACACACGCACACACACCACACACACACACACAAAACAACAAATGAAAATGAATAAATCCGAAACAGTGAAAATTGGCCAATAATTGCATGCATGTTGCCCACATACACAGTGTGGAGGACGAGAACGTAGGCAACGAAAAGAAGAAACCCAAGATTTGCGTTTAGATTTTACTCTAGGGGGGGTTGACAAGTTCCAAAGTCAGTTATTACACACAAATCATTTTAGAGAGCTCCAGATATTCAAGATAGAAAAACATGTCGTCCAAATTAAACAAACGTGGAGGCTTCTGCCGTTAAGGTAATGGATCGGATGGTCAAAAAAAAAAAAAAAAAAAAAAAACAGCCTCCTGGGCCCTTAACTGCTCAGTTGTAATTGTCAAATGACATAAACGTAATAGAAAACAAAATATAGCATCTACTTATATAGCAGCTGTGTTTGGTACTGACCATCTCAGTGCAAAACAGGGTTAATATATATAATATATATAATATATATATATATATATATATATATATATATATATATATATATATATATATAAGTATTACATACTCTGCCACTTCCAGCTCCGCCTCCTGTCTCTAATCCGTGAGACCTGCGATGTTTCGAGAGGACACTGGACGTTGTCTAACGGAGAGGAGGCTAGATCCGGAGCGAGGCGGAGATCTGGGTTAATCTCTTCCTGGTCCCCCGGGGAGGCTGGGGCTGACCGGATTTGGGCTCGGGGGGGTAGAGGTTGGTAGACATGTTGAGATTTTCGTTGAGAGAGTGATGAGGATGGACACACTCAGTTGTGAGTCACTCTGGACGAGGGCGTCTGCCAAATGCCATAAATGTACACATTAAGTCAAATAGCTCCAGCCATGGAAACCAATAAGGCATAGAAAAGCATAGAAACGACTGATCTATATATATATATATATATATATATATATATATATATATATATATATATATATATATAGATATATATATATATATATAGATATATATATAGATAGATAGATAGATAGATATAGATAGATAGATAGATGATATATCGTATTATTCTAATGCTACACACAAAATACATGTTTTTTTTTTTATAAAGGGTGCCATGCCCAATATGATAAAACATGACTGTATGCTCTACTATATACAATAGAATAAGGCCAAAGATACCATATACATATCAAACAAAGCTCTAACGCTATATCTGGGGGGGGGGGTTATATTATATATATATATATATATATATATATATATATATATATATATATATATATATATATATATATATATTGTCTAATGCAAGTGCATTTAATGAAAAAAAAATCTTGACTAAATCTTGACCATCATAGTGGTTTCAAATCGTCTATTATCAGGTTAAGTAGGCAGCTTCGACTATGCATACGTCGTCGTTTTCGTGCATGTGCGTGTTGTACCGTACCTCATCGACCCTTCGAACTCGGTACCTTTGACTAATATCGGTAGAGCCATAAGAGTTTGGTGTTTAAAACTTATGTTTTGCAGTTTGCACAAGAAAAAAAAGAAAAAATCTGGCAAAGAGGCGGATCGCACTCATGCATATGGATGTGGAAGGGGGTGTGAAGGGCAAAGGTGCTCTTATATAACATAAGGCACACACACACCTGCACACATGCACACACACACACACACACACACACACACACAGGAGACAAAAAGAGCCAACAGGCTGCAAACGAGGCTGCTCAGAGTCATTTGCTGCCCCCCTACACACACACACACACACACGCACACGCACGCGCGCTTCAGTTGCCCTGGGAGTGTGATGTCATCAGCTTGTCGGCTTGTGTTAGTCCTGGCAAATGCTCACGAGGTGAAAGCTCATTGGGGCGGTGTGTAAACTTGAGCTCTGACTGGCTAGTGTGTGTGTCCGCACGTGTCGTGTTTGTGTGTGTGTGTGTGTGTGTGTTCACGTGTGTTTCTGTATAAGCTCTTTACCCTTTACTCTTGCTCTCAGTCCTTTCTCGGCAGATCAAATCATTTGCAGAATATGTTGTACAGTAAACCTCAGTGCTTCATGACGAGCATTAATATGTTCCTATTTTTAGAAACCACGAACTGCTTCTGTTTCCTTCCCACGACTGAAAGCAAATCACTTGGAAGAAATATCTTGTTCTCCCTTCCTTCGTCCTTTCAATTACATACACTTCAGAGTGAAAAACAAATGTGCTGGCTGTAGCTGTACCTGTATCTGTTCATCATCTCCCAATGCCAACCCACCTTTACAATGACCAGCAATGGAAACGGGACACCACGGAGTATATTTGGAATAATGGCACAGGAATTATGTGATATGATACTGGTTTGAATGGAATTCTGTATCACCGCGATATAACTGCAAACGCCATAGTGTGAAAAAAGAGAACATTTGTTTTTCCATCATTTTTACAATTTATTTTGTGCAGTACAAAAGAGAAATGGTTTAAAATGTACAAAAGTGCAACACTGCATGTTAATGAAGGACAGAGTGATTCTTTCTCCTTAGGGTTATATAGTGATGGGAAAATATGGGTCATTTCAGTGACGTGGTTCTTTGACTCTCCTGCATTGAAATGAACGAATATTTTTTTTTCCGTTCATTTCGTTCCGTTCATCGGAAATAAAATAAAAATATTACATTTTCGGTAAGAAGATTCGTTTATATACACCAGCTTTGACTAGAGTCCCAAATAGCAATATGCAGTGTGTATGTATGCATATATATATATATATATATATATATATATATATATATATATATATATATATATATATATATATATATATATATATATATATATATATATATGATGAATCACTCTCTGGCTACTTCTGACTCTGAGTCACATTAAAATCCGATTCAAAATGAATGAATCGTTCATGAAGGACCGGTCACTAGTCCGAGGAACATTCCAAAATAAAAATAAAAAAGAATATGAATTTATATAAGGGGCATGGTGGCTTAGTGGTTAGCACGTTCGCCTCACACCGCCAGGGTCCGGGTTCGATTCCCGTCTCGGCCATGTGTGTGTGGAGTTTGCATGTTCTCCCCGTGCCTCAGGGGGTTTTTCTCCGGGTTCTCCGGTTTCCTCCCCCGGTCCAAAAACATGCACGGTAGGTTGATTGGCACCTTGGAAAATTGTCCCTAGTGTATGAATGTGTGTATGTGTGTGTGTGTGTCCTGCGATGGGTTGGCATTCCATCCAGTGTGTATCCTGCCTTAATGCCCATAGACGCCTGAGATAGACACAGACTCCCCGTCACCCGAGGGAAGATCGGATAAAGCGGTAGAAGATGAATGAATGAATGAATTTATATATTTATAACACCTGTTACAATTAGAGTATTAGAAAATATCCAACGTATTAATTTGGCATCTATCCAGAAGCAACTTACAAATGAGGGCCTTGATCAAGGGCCCACTAGTGGCGGCTTGGTGGTGATGGAGGGATTTGAACCTGCGAGCTTCCGGCCGTGATGCCAATGCTTTTCTGACTCCTCTGAGTCACGTTAAAATCCGATTCAAAATGAATGAATCGTTCATATAACGAACCTGTCACTAGTTCGTTAAAAACATTAAAAACAAATAAAAATAAGAAAGAATATGAATCCGTGTCTTTAAGCCGTTGAACTAAATCTAACTCTTTACCGTATGCGCAACTCGCGTCTCCAGGAGCTCTCGTTCACACTACAACGGAATGCACTATGCCACGATGCAAGGGTTTGATTTATGGTTCGTTTTCGCTTTATAGGTTTTAAACTTTCCACTTCGCCGCGTGGAAAGAAAGCAAAGAAAATCCCCAGCATGCTCTCTCGCGTGCGTTGAATTGTAAAATGAGATCTGAAAATCATCCAAAAATACACTTTTACCTGGGTTCTTTAACATCTCCCTGCTCCCGCTTACTATCTTACTATGGGTTTTGCTCTCCCCGCACTAGTCAGCATGCCTACAGTGGTTTAGAATTTCATTACGGAGTTACGAACACACAGGATACCCAGCATTATTACAGTGCACTTTATAATTCCGCTTATACCAGTACCATAAGTATTACAGATCATATCCGTTCTGTGATGATGCTGAATTTTTCCAACCACACAGAGGGAACTCAAAACGCGATCAAATAAGCTGCAGTCAGTCGTTATGATTTAACCTAATACCTAATACAGAAGCGAATAAGTGTACAAAAAAATATATCACTGTCTATGCAAAAGTCTACCGTCAACCACAGACTCAGCCTGCTATTGCCATAAGACTGATTTGTGAGTGAATGAGTACGAGTGTGTGTGTGTGTGTGTGTGTGTGTGTGTTTTGTACATGCCAACAGAGGAAAAGAAAAAAAAAAGTGCTGATGTTTATTATCTATTTATGAATTATATATGTGTATTTTAACAGACGTCTATAAGATTAAACATTTACATTTGTTGAACAAATGTCTTCGCGTTTGGATGTGCGTGTCGTGGCTCGGATCTGTTCGTCTCTTCCATCGCCTCCATGTGACCTTTCGGATGAACTCAGCTGCTTCAAAACATGTTACATCATTCCCTGAAGCGCCTACAATACATGCTTTTTTCCCCTCGTGTACTTCTGAATGGAAAATGCACCTGATGCATACTGAACACACACACACACACACATGCTGTAATGAGGACTGTGTGTGGCCGGGAAGTCAGCGGAAGTCAGCCGTCAGTTCGACTTTGCCTGGTGTGGTGTGAGATGCAAAAATTCAGACTTGAAATCCTTCCAGTTTAATGAAAACCTTCCTTAGCATCATTTAAAATACACTGCGTGGAGAAAATACTGCGTGTATTGGGACAGCTGACGTTAGAAATTGTTAGTTGTGGGCGCACAATTGTACAGAATGTCTTTCGATGTCGTAGCATTAGTTCAGTTTAACGAAGAGATCCAAACCTGTTCCGTTTACAGCATGTGTAAGTAACTGATATTAAAAGAATATACATCAAATAATTGAAATATACATCAAATAATTCATAACTGTATTAAAAAGAGATATTTTGAGCGAATTTCTATATTTATAACATCTGTTATAATTAAAGTGGTAGAAAATATCAAAAGTATTAATTTGGCATGTATTCGGAAGCAACTTACAACTGAGGGCCTTGATCAAGCGCCCTCTAGTGGCGGCTTGGTAGTGATGGAGGGATTTGAACCTGTATCTGTTCGTCTCTTCCATCGCCTCCATGTGGCAACGGTCAAATGACCTGCGAGCTTCCGGTCCTGATGCCAATGCTTTAACCACTGAGCTACCGCCTCCCTGTTCCAATATGAGTGGTGGGGAAGATCTAACCTCTAACCTCCACCCTATTAAACACCACTGGGATCCTCCTCACTTTACATCAGTACCTACATTTGAACTAATACCCTTGTGGCCAAATCAGCACAAGGACACAGTAATATCTAGTGGAAGATTTTTCCCTGCAGAGTTGAGGACGGTTATAACAGCAAATGGGGACTTAATATGCCTTAAAGGCAAGTAAAGATCTTACTGTACAATAACACAGTGCAGGAACACACAGTAGAAAAGCAAGCCGTCTCTAATAAACTAATATCGGATGTAAAATGGACAATACATTTGCGGGTTTTTGTGATTGTGAAATCTATAACTATCCAAGATAAATAGAAAGAGAGAAAATAAAAGCCATCTGGGTACAAAAGCATCCCTCATAACGCACCCATTAAGGCCTGTCAAAGTTAACGCGTTAACGCAAAATCGCTCTAACGGTACGCATTTTATTCATGCGCGATCAACACAGTGATGTGAGCGATCTGCTCCATCACTCTGCGTCATGTTGGTGAAGGAACGAGACCCAGACACCCGAGAAGAGACTTCAATCCGTGGCTTTCCCTGATAATTTCAGCACCGACCCGTCCTCAGCCGCGCTTACCGCTTGTAATGTTAGGATGGAATATAAAAGAGTGATAGATGTGTTTTATTAACAAAAAGCACACAGCAATGTGCATCCACTCACGCTTCCCAAATCTCCTGTATGAGCTCCTCACTATATTACTATATATTACTGTATAGAATCTAAACATATCACCAGTTTATATAGAAAGCAACCAAAACCGGAACATAATTCTTAAAGGAGCCGCGTACCGTATTTAACAACCCAAACAACCATGAAGACATTTCTATAAAAATGAACGAGTAATTAATATTAAAAGAATCATTTGAAATAAACATTCAATAATTAACAATTCCGAGAAATTTTGTGTGAAATGTACATATTTATAACATCTGTTACAATTAGAGTATTAGAACATATCAAAACTATTCATTTATGGTACATATGCGAAGCGGGGGATTAAAAATGTGATTAATCTTGAGATAAATCACGACAATCGTGCAATTAATCAGGATTAAATATCCTTTGTGGCTTTGTGGTTAGCACGTTCGCCTCACACCGCCAGGGTCCGGGTTCGATTCCCGTCTCGGCCATGTGTGTGTGGAGTTTGTGCATGTTCTCCTCGTGCCTCATGGGATTTATCTCAAGATTCTACGGCTTCCCCCCGGTCCAAAAACATGCACGGTAGGTTGATCAGCACCTTGGAAAATTGTCCCTAGTGTATGAATGTGTGTGTGTGTGTGTGTGTGTGTGTGACCTGCGATGGGTTGGCATTCCATCCAGGGTGTATCCTGCCTTAATGCCCATAGACGCCTGAGATAGGCACAGGCTCCCCGTGACCCGAGGGAAGATCGGATATAGCGGTAGAAGATGAATGAATGAATGATTGAGAGTAAGAGTTTTACCGAACTAAATATGCAAATTGTAATTCAATATACTAAATGTAACTATTTGCCATGTGATCTCCTATTGGATAACCCTTTAAAACGGATCTAATGTTTTTTGATCGACATTGAAATGATTTGAATTCAGGTTGTGACTTATCTACACTATTGTTAATGGGCTATTTGAAAATCCGATTCCAGATTGAAGAGGTTATTAAAATAACCTCCGGGAAAATATCTAGATTAACTAGATTACGCGGAGACATTCAGCTACAAAGGGGTTAATACAGTCAGGTACGGATGTAGGATAAGGAAGTGTGTCTATACGGGGGTCAGAGCGCTAAAGCAGGTCAATCCAGATCTTCCACTCCAAGTCATATAAAGCCATACAGTACCATTATGGATTATGCAACTGGATTATCATGCTGGAACTGGGTCTGTCAGTTCAGAAGGGTAAACGTAATGTTGACGCATCCAAAGACGCCCTATACGCGCGTGCGATGATAAACACGTGCAAACAATTTGTACCAAATAAGGCTGGACAATTCAAGTTGCTATGCTTTGTGCCCATATAGGCCAGGCATGTTTTTACTAAAGTTATCAGCCTAATGTGTTACCAGATACACTATTTCTTTTATTGTAATAGAAATAGACCTAAAAGACTTACCTGCAGCAATTGGTGACTTTCTCTCATCCAGTAATTGAATGGCAGTGCTGGCTAGTACGACACTCTTATTCTCAGAACCTGGGACACACAAACACAACAGGTATATATGAATATATATGTGTGTGTGTGTATATATGTGTATATGTATATATATGTGTGTATTGTATGTGTGTGTGTGTATTAATTTGCCTATATATATATATATATATTATATATCTATATATATATATATATATATATATATATATATATATATATATATATATATAAAACATTTTTTAACATTTAACATTTGTGCCTCACACCCACACACACACATTTTTGAGAGGGACACTGTGCACTGTGAACATCAGAAAATGGCTTCATTTAGATACACTGGATCTTAGACATGTTACTAAGGGGAAAAAAACTCCCTCAAAAATCAAAAGAGATGTCCCGAAGCATAAAATGTGCTCAGAACAGGCGTTTCTAATACATGGCGAGAGAGAGAGAGAGCTGAGAGAGAGAGAGCGCGCAGAGAGAGCTCTAACCTAACATATCCCATTTTACATCATCTCGAAAATGCCCAATTTATACAAACAACATCAACCCAAGCGCAACCGTAAAAGAAAGGAGTACAAAGCGCATAAAGTGGAACAAGACCTGTATGAAGAGAGGACGCCTTTTTGTCGCCGTTTGTTGTTAATCCCACGCAAAAGATTTGGGGTTTATCCTTGAGGTCGGTTTCTGACTCGCCTTGTCAACATTCACCATCATGCATATGGATGTCAATAAGAAACACTCACACAGATTAAATATCGAAACATCTGAAACAACTGGGGGAACGCTAAAGACCGCAGATCGCATCTGCTCACAGCGGGGACTTACCCAAGCAAATAGGCCACATTTGCGTATGTGTATGCTTAAATCCCGCAGCACCAGAATACAAAAATTTTTATTTATTTATTTATTTTATTTTTTCTCCACAAGAGAGCATTTGAGTAGTCCCCTGTTCTTTTTCTACTTCTGTTTCTTATTAAGAGCCATTTGGTTGCGATATATTGCAAACCAATCTAATGCACGGCACTTGTAGGGCAAAAATATAAGAGTCATTTTGACATAATGCAATGAAATAGCGGGTCAATCCAGATCTTCCACTCTTCAAGTCATATAAAGCCATACAGTACCATTATGGATTATGCAACTGGATTATCATGCTGGAACTGGGTCTGTCAGGGGTCTGTCGGGAATGGAAAATGTAATGTTGACGCATCCAAAGACGTCCTATACGCGCGTGCGATGATAAATACGTGCAAACAATTTGTACCAAATAAGGCTGGACAACTCAAGTTGCTATGCTTTGCGCCCATAATGCAATTAAATAAACAATGCAATTAAATGCAGTGCAATCAAAGGCAAATCAAACCATGCTTCTTTTTTTTTTTACCAGTTGGTTTGTTTGAGGCTAAAAAAGATATTAAGATTTTAATGTACGCATGTATTTTTCTGGCCTGCCACAGTGAGGCACTATTGAAAAGAGAAAGATGTGTATCTCTGTGTGTTTCTGTGTGTGTGTGTGTGTGTGTGTGTGTGTGTGTGTGTGTGTGTGTGTGTGTGTGTGTGTGTTGTTTGTCGCACTGATTTCATGCGCTTGGACTTGCCTGCATTAAAGGGCAGTGAGTACACGAAGGTGCCTGGCACTTGTTCTGCTGCCCTTTTGTACCACAGGGGAAAGTGATCAGCGTTGAAAACGCCTTCTTTATCCTCAGCTGTCAAGAAGTCTCTTAGAACACACAGCAACACAGCACACACACACACACACACACACACACACACACACACACACACACACACACAGGTAATGTTATAGGACATGATATCAGTATTATTCCTTTTGGAGTGTTTCCAGAAAAGAAAGTTTTTATAGAACTAATAAACGCTTACTGATTGCTTAATTGGTACGGCATCACGAATAAGTTGATCCGCGACAAGCCGGTCCGTGTGCCGAGGTACGCAATCTCCACGCCTTTATCGGAGTTCCTGTAATACAGAGAAAAAGATGGGGAAATGATTTCTACAAATATCTATGATCTTTTAGTAGAACTATATATTGTGCATTATACAGCTGCCAACTTGTGAATGAAAACGCCTGATTATTATTATTATTATTATTATTATTATTATTATTATTCATTATTCATTCATTCATCTTCTACCGCTTTATCCGATCTTCCCTCGGGTCACGGGGAGTCTGTGCCTATCTCAGGCGTCTATGGGCATTAAGGCAGGATACACCCTGGATGGAATGCCAACCCATCGCAGGACACACACACACACACACATTCACACACACATTCATACACTAGGGACAATTTTCCAAGGTGCCAATCAACCTAGCGTGCATGTTTTTGGACCGGGGGAGGAAACCGGAGAACCCGGAGAAAAAACCTCCTGAGGCACGGGGAGAACATGCACAAACTCCACACACGCATGGCCGAGACGGGAATCGAACCCGGACTCTGGCGGTGTGAGGCGAACGTGCTAACCACTAAGCCACCGTGCCCCTATTATTATTATTATTATTATTATTATTATTATTATTATTAAACCGCACACTTGACAAAAATATATCGTCATACTCTGATTTATTGAGAGCCAGACTTGTCCAGTATGCTTCGATTGGTGCGGTCACCACGGCATCAAACAGGACCTCCTGAATTAACTCTTTGTCACCTAGAAACAACGTCAACAACAACAGAACAACAACAGGTGTAAACAGTGCCTTATAAAAGACAATAACTGACTGCCTATTAACTTTTTAAGGCATACGTTCAAATTCCAACCACTTCCCCTATATCTGCGTGGGTCTATATATGAAGGTAGAGGGTGTGGCTCAGTGGTTTAAGGCGCTGTGATACTGATTGGAAGTTCGGGGGGGGGTTCGAGCCCCGGTATCACCAAGCTGCCAGCTCATTGAGCAAGGCCCTTAACCCTCTGTTCTCCAGGGGCGCCGTGTCATGGACGACCCTGCGCTCTGACCCCTGTGCTGTAATGTATATGTGACACATAAAGGCTATTCTCGCCTATGAGATAAAAACAGTATATAGACTGTGATGAGTGACGCCACCTCATAACACAAAACACAAAGGTTTTTCTCCGTGGAGCACAAACATTCATTAGCTTTCCCATCTTTCTTGGCGTTTCATATGCATATCATTTGTAGGACATTTCTCAATTCGGCTTGTTAGAACAAAATTGAGAGGGACACACTGCAACCTAGTGGCCGGATGCCGTCACTTCGCGGGTAACAAAGTCGCATGCGTTGGGGGAGTTTATTTACAATGCACTATTTAACGCAGCATAGCATTATTAAGACAATCGTACAGCGTTTAAGCTCTTGCGGGCCACAAGAAATGACTTGGCGGGCCACATTCGTATGACCCGCGCTCCTTGAGTTTGACACTTGACATTTGTCAAGCCCTATCCCTACAGGATTGCTTTTACATGACGCAATCTAAATCTAGACTGTTATTGATCATTTACATGTACTTATTTGTCTGGGAAATGTCTTATCACTGGCATAACATGATCTATAATAAGATTAGCTTACTGTACCGCATGTCAGGTATATGTCATATCTGGTTGGGCTTTATTTCTAAACACTCGATTATGTGGTATTTGGCATTTCTTCTGACAAGCAACTTGTTAACGGTAATGCAGAAGATGTTGGAAAGGGCCAAACCTCAAATGAACGATTAAAAGAAACAAAAAAAAAAACAAAAAAACAACAACACACATTTGCAGCAAAGAGAGGATTGATAATAAGGTATAGAGAATAACACATGGCATATGAATAGTCATGTGAAATCAATGCAAGGGATTGAAACACACACACACACACACACAATATATATATATATATATATATGCGTATATAATATAATATTATATATATTATATATATATATATATATATATATATATATATATATATATATATATGCGCTTCTCAGTATATATATATATATCACACAAAAGGTATATATATATATATATATATATATATATATATATATATATATATATATGTGCTCTACTTACACTTCAGATGTGGTTCTCCTCCATCAAGGTAAAGTTTGATCGCGTCGATCTGAGGCAGGAAGCGGTGTTCAGGATGCTCGTCCGTGTTGCAGTACGTCCTAAAAACACGTGACCCTAAACAACAAATTCTTTCCACGAGCGCAGATGAACTAGTCGCACACACAAACACACACCTAAAACGTCATCATACTCTACCATTCATCTGCCAGTGCCACATCAGGATGCTCCAAATCATGTAGTCCTGCAATACAACACAGTCTTGTCAAAATGACCCTGAATACCCTGAGGGTTTCCTCTCAATGTATTCCTTACACGTGTTAATACTTCGCTCAGACGGGTAGATTCTGTGGGTTGATGAAACAGTAAATTCAGTCTTGAGCGCAATTCTCTTTAATGTTCGGCGCTACTTCTGTCGCGTTGAGAACGCGCCTATGTGAACGAAAGCTACCTGAAACGACTGCCATCTGAAATAACTTAGAAGTAGTAGTTAAATCATCCATGAATTTGACCACACTGTTGCCGTCGGTTGATATATATCTCTATATATATATATATATATATATATATATATATATATATATATATATATATATATATATATATTATATTATTATTCATCTTCATTCACCGCTTTCATTCATTCCTCGGGTCACGGGGAGTCTGTGCCTATCTCAGGCGTCTATGGGCATTAAGGCAGGATACACCCTGGATGGAATGCCAACCCATCACAGGGCACACACACACACACACACACACACACACATTCATACACTAGGGACAATTTTCCAAGGTGCCAATCAACCTACCGTGCATGTTTTTGGACCGGGAGGAAACCGGAGAACCCGGAGGAAAAAGATGAGGAGAAAAAACCCCCTGAGGCACGGGGAGGGGGGAACATGCAAACTCCACACACACATGGCCGAGACGGGAATCGAACCCGGACCCTGGCGGTGTGAGGCGAACGTGCTAACCACTAAGCCACCGTGCCCGTATATATATATATATCTATAATATATATATATATATATATATATATATATATATATATATATATATATATATATATATATATATATATATATATATGGCTGTAAAATGAATGGAAAAAGTAAGCAAATGTAGAATCTTTCCTGGTGCACTCGTTTCCCACGTTAAACTACTGCCATTGGTGGTCAATCCTATGCACAAGCCTATGGCCAACTTTCTTCCTTTCATTCATAATTCATTCGATTTCTTTAAGCCGGATGAAAAATGCCTATTTTTATTAAAGCCGACAGGAGGAACCATCACAGGAAATGCTGCACCATGCTCGCACAATCGTAAATGGTGGCAGTGTTTAAGAATGCACGTTTTAGCCCGAGCGAATGAATATTAACATGCATGATCCTGCTGAAAAACACACATGGATGAAAAGGGGGAAGTCTGGGGGGGGGGGAATTAGAGCTATGGCCAAGCAATGTATTTAAAGGCATATTTATGCACAAGGACAACGTTTTTTGTTTCG
>JACRUU010000005.1:31703521-31718521 GCA_030449085.1 Kryptopterus vitreolus
TGCCACCTGGCTAATATTGTCCCTCTCTTCCTGAGCCATCGAGCATTCGCAGCGTGATGAAGAGCTCCATGATGAACTCTTCATCAGATAATCAGTGTTATTCATTCACAGATCACAATGTTAGGATGACATAATGAATAGAGGCAGCTTAGCGATAGCATGACTTGAACCCATGACCTTCCAATCAGCAACCATAAACACTGAGCTGTGCACCTTTGTATTAAGGTACTTTATACTCTTCCATTTTTAGTCACTAATCCTGGGAAAAGGCTACAGTGATTTTTTTTTTAGATTTCTCACAGTGTCACAGATACGCCGTTTATCGTTTACCAGCAATCAATATTCATGGATGAGGAAAAAGCAGCTGGCAATTGTGAGCCTTCCCTATCGTGTCCTGGGAGAAAGCAACACAAATGTGTTGTTTGTGGCTCAGTCTTCCGGCCATTGCATTCCCGGCTACGTGTGGTTATTCGTGCATTCTTTCGTATTCAACTTTGAATGTTGAAATTTGTGATATTTATCCATATTTGTTGGTCATTTAAGCTCAGATGAGGTCAGCTATCCTCTCGCTTTGCCGTAGCACAGCTATTAGGGTTTGGACACGGCCCGATAATTACAATGCAATTAAACCGCCGCTTAAATACAACTCGGCGAGATCCCGACACTCCGCATAATAGATCCAATCACTACCGTTCAACTCGTTATTAATTCACACCTATACCTCATAAAATACACAAAATGTGCCCCTGTTACAATGTTCATGACAGTAAGGTGGAAAACTAAACGCTACCACTATTATACAATATAATACATGCACGTATCATACATGATTATTATAATAAATGGCTAATAAGAACCCACACATTCGCACAATAAACACAAATCCTTATTTATTCCGTTTGAAATGATCAATATGGTTAATTTTATCCTGATTGCCTTTTGAGTTTCCTTTTTCATTCATTCATTCATTCATTCCTTCATCTTCTACCACTTTATCCGATCTTCCTCGGGTCACGGGGAGCCTGTCTCAGGCGTCTATGGGCATTAAGGCAGGATACACCCTGGATGGAATGCCAACCCATCGCAGGACACACACACACACACTCACACACACACACACACACACATTCATACACTAGGGACAATTTTCCAAGGTGCCAATCAA
This sequence comes from Kryptopterus vitreolus, assembly GCA_030449085.1. Classification (NCBI taxonomy): domain Eukaryota; kingdom Metazoa; phylum Chordata; class Actinopteri; order Siluriformes; family Siluridae; genus Kryptopterus; species Kryptopterus vitreolus. Next base: position 31,704,687 of record JACRUU010000005.1, read on the forward strand.
CCTACCGTGCATGTTTTTGGACCGGGGGAGGAAACCGGAGAACCCGGAGAAAAAACCCCTGAGGCACGGGGAGAACATGAAAACTCCACACACACACATGGCCGAGACGGGAATCGAACCCAGACCCTGCAGGTGTGAGGCGAACGTGCTAACCACTAAGCCCCCATGCCCCTTACAAGACTCCAAGGAACACGAAATTACACTCAACACACCACTGCCATTCAAGTGTGCATTCCCAGTGGTTAATTCTATTATGTAGGTCAAAATGAGAAGTCAGTATTGTACGTAGTACTCCCCCCACTGTAGTGTGGTGAGAGACAGGAGACGGTATGTGTTTCAAACAGCTGCCTTATTTAGTACTTATGGTACTGATCCGCCATTTTAGAATCAATGTTATTATGAAATAACATCATATCTTTGGAAGCCTGTCATGCATCTACAACTGTAAACAGCGGCCAAATGATCACGTACAAAGACACTTGTTATTGTAGTTGTGATTCAGTGGTGGTTGGTCAGTGGGCAGTGGAAGGTTGATCTGGGTAAAGCTCTGGGTTACTGTTCATAAGGTTGAGGGGTGAAAGCCTGAGCAAAGACTTTCTCTGTGCTTTGACGCCACGGTACTAAAATCACTGGGATATCTACGCCCGTCTGACGCATAATGACAGGAATCTGTAGGATTATGTGAAAATGTTCCTATGGCAACGTTTTATATGTTTGTGTTTCACTTTTTCAGTTAATTACAGTAAGATAGGTCCAACAGATAATGAGCCCGGGTTGTGACGAGTGTAAGACAACCATGTAAATGATTTACTGGTTCATAATTGAGGTAATTTAAGGCTCTGGCACCGGGTGATCAAACCCTTGTATTGTCCTCCTGCCAGTTTTAGGCCCTTGAGCAATGCTCCAATAGTGCTTGTATTATGGTTGACCCTGGGCTCTGACCCCTAACAGAGTCCTAGCATTGCTAGTATACGCGAAGAAAGAATGCCATTGTGATGAAAAATACCAGCATAAAGCACTTTTACATGTTTTTCGTTTGTGAGACACCTTTAGGCACATTGAAAGAAGTTGATATCAATAATAATAAAGTGTGAAGTGGATTCTTAATGATGACTGGGTAATAAATAAATGGCCACTATAGGACAATCAACAAGGATTTTGATATACTATTAAACGATCCGTGAAAAAAAACACACACATTATATGTAAAACTATAACAGAAGTTCTCACGTTACCAGAGGGCGCAGGTCTGGATGGGTCAAGATGTAGCCATTATTGGTAATAGCAAACGCATAGCCATGGATGCCCAGCTGTGAATTCATACAAACAGACACACAAATCCAGTAAACATAATCATGGGTTATTTTAGCATCTTATAATCAGCGATACACGAGTCCTGTTCTCTTCTATCCCTTTCTCTTCATTCCTCTTATCTTTTTAATATCAAAGCCCAATCAAGCTCTGTGTAATTTCCTGCTCCTTCCTCTACTCCCCAAATCATGATTTTACACATCTGCTCATCTGTGATGCGCACACACACACACACACAAACAGACACAAATGCAGACAATCAATAGACAAATACCTACACGCACACACACTCTTAGTACATGCTTCTCCTGACACACTGCTGCATGGCATGACCCTGGCACAATAATACGCTTTCAAATGAACGGGGAGATTTTTACGCTAGACCCACTAATTTTCTCTTAAAGATATGTCCATAAATTAACTTCTCCATTCCTGCTACTTAAAAGGGAAGGGTGCAAAACGGGCATTGCTGCAATTTCCTTGCCATTCTACGGCTGAAAAATGGGGGGAGGGGGGATCCTGGAACAATCAGGAGGAGGGGGGTGTAGAGGTTCAAAAAAAGGGGGCATGGTGCTTAGCATGGTGCTGGCACATAGTTGTTAAGGCGCTAACTAATTGCAACAGGTGTTATAATTATATACATTTCTCTCAAAATCTCTCCCTTTAATACAATTATTGACTATTTAATATGTATTTTATTCTGGAAATTAATTTCAATGTTAGTGGTTGTTTCAGTTGTAAAATATGGGACGTGGCTCCTTTAAGAGTTCTGTTCCGGTTACTTTCCATATAAACCAGTGATACGTTTAGGTTGTACAGAAGCGCATTGCATTCCCAAAAGAAGAATGCACTTCCGTAATGCGGATTCGGGAATGCAATGCGCTTCCATAAGGTTCCATATGGTAATATACAGTAATATAGTGAGTAACTCATATCTCATTCATAACTCATTCATTCAAGTTTCTTTATTCATATTTGTTAGTTATATTATATATATATATATTTATAGTTTATATATATATATATATATATATATAGATATATATATATATATATATATATATATATATAATGTTGATTTGGTTGTTGTACCTTGTACTTGGGGATAGCCTTTAAGAGCTCGGACACAGGAACATCTGTACCAACCACACCAAGTAGAATTCCCTTATTCTTCTATGGCAGGAGCAGGAAGAAATCAGACAGATCACAGATACTCAGTCATACTGATTGTTAAAACTGCAAAAAATGAGTAGACCAACAGAATGTCATAGCAAGTGACAGTGAATTCTCTCAATTCCTGTCCGTGCTGCAGCTCGCTTTATACTGAGCTTCTTTAGAATATTGATGGTTTCTATACACATAATGAAGCCATTAAGATGTGAACTGATACAGGCAGGACTGGGTCATGGTCTAGGAGGGAAAATGCACAGACTGCCATGGATTAAATAATTACTCGGTAGTGTGGAGTAACTGATCCTCACTTATATATATTCATTCATTCATTCATCTTCTACCGCTATATCCGATCTTCCCTCGGGTCACGGGGAGTCTGTGCCTATCTCAGGCGTCTATGGGCATTAAGGCAGGATGCACCCTGGATGGAATGCCAACCCATCGCAGGACACACACACACACACACACACACACACACACACACACACTCACACACACACTCTTACATTCAAACACTAGGGACAATTTTCCAAGGTGCCAATCAACCTACTGTGCATGTTTTTGGACCGGGAGGAAACCGGAGAACTCGGAGCGGAGGAGGAAAACCCCCTGAGACACGGGGGAACAGAACATGCAAACTCCACACACACATGGCCGAGACGGGAATCGAACCCGGACCCTGTCGGTGTGAGGCGAACGTGCTAAACACTAAGCCACCACTACTAGCCACCTTTATTATATATGTGCCCCTACTTATATATATATGTATATATATATATATATATATATATATATATATATATATATATATATATATATATATATATATATATATATATATATATATATATAAATTTATTATTTATTTATTTTTTTTCAGTGATGACACAAAATTCTTTCATACAACATACACCAAAGCAATAGGGAAAAAAACCCTATATAGAGTATAGACATATGAATATAATTGATTACATTTCATCGAGTAAATAATCTTTCCTATTTTGAATTCATTACAAATAGAAAAACATAAACACGATTACCATGTTGTTCGTGTTGCGTTGTGATGCAAAGTGTTCCTTTTACCACAGCAGTCAATTTCACCCCAACACTACTAACTGTAGCTACTGCGGAAGGTGCAAGTTACACAGCATCCATGAAAGTGTGTAGAATGACTCAAGCAGCTTTACATTTTAACTGTGGTTATTTCTAATAAATACTCACAGTTTCATTCTTTGTGCTGAATACAGGCATTGCCACTGTGGTCATCAGTACGGGCCCCTGACTGTCCTCCAACTAAAGCACAGGAATAGAATAAGAGATTGCATCATTCCTGCTGAATCTTCATTGGAAATGGAAATTGGAAGCACATCCTGCATGCAGTTCTTCAAATGGAAAAAAAAACAACAAAAAAAACACAAGTGAGTATAAATCACTATAATAAACCTGTATAAAATGTCCCCTTGCAGGATTAGAAGCGCGCACACACACACACACACACCAACAGGCTAATAATCAGCACATCTCAGGTGTGACACCAAATATAAAAACTGGATCGATAGTGTTGCTTTATTGGAGGCTGTTAGGAAACCAGCCTTCCCAAAATGGCACGGTAACTGCTCTGGCTCATGATTGGATCGATAAAAACAATACAGCAGTAATGATTAGGGAACATAAGGAGCTCGTGTTAAAGATAGAGATTATGTGACGGCCTCGATTGCACCCTGTATTAGAGACAAGCCGCACGAAAACGCCTTTAAATATAAATCTGTCCAACCCTACATTTTAAAACGCAGGTATCCGGGCATCCATATTGTACAATATGGGAGTGCGTTCCAAATAAAGCTTTTTCACACATACACACACACACGGGGCATACCGAAAGGAAACGACTGTGGATCCATAATTCATTACATTCGCTGTGGTCTCCAATGTGAACAAGGCACAGCTGCTAGAGACTTTGGGTAATTAGCGTGTAATGGCGGATTCGGGTGCCGTAAAGAGATTCATTACATTAAATTCATCGGCTTTGATGGGAACGAGAGGGCCTGGATCGATCTCAGCCAAAGCAACACAGACAAAAACTGTAAGGGTTAAGTGGCTTTGTAGGCCAGTGACCTCAAGAAGGTCAGAGTCATATACTCTTCATAGTACTATTACTAATAATAATAATATGATATGGATTGGAATATTAAATAGACATTATTATACAGCATATTTGATGCAGAACCACATTATTAAAGTGATCTTTACATCATAATACATACAATATAGACAGAAGTTTATTGCTGATTCGAATGTAGCACCAGCACGGCCTTTTTCTCCCCCAACAAGTCAAGAGATGAGCAATGCGTGATCGATATGTGAATCTGGAATGATCTGCACACGTGTCTTGAACTCTATTATTAACACATACTTTCGGTAATATCCCCTCCTTAGCTCAAGGCAATGCGATCTCTTTTTCTGCCAGGATACATGGAGAGAAAGTTACATTCACAAATCACTATCAATATACATTTACATTTATAGCATTTATCAGACGCCCTTATCCAGAGCGACTTACAACTGAGCAATTGAGGGTTAAGGGTCTTGCCCAAGGGCCCACTAGTGGCAGCTTGGTGGTGCTGGGATTTGAACCTGAGATCTTCCGTAGGCCAACACCTTAACCACTGAGAAATCACCTCCCGGTATATTCTGTATATTCAACTTATTATTAGGGGTTCAAGCACGTAATGGGTGAAACCCTATTGTTATTGGCTCACTTATTATTGTTGTTATTATTATTATTCATTCATTCATCTTCTACCGCTATATCCGATCTTCCCTCGGGTCACGGGGAGTCTGTACCTATCTCAGGCGTCTAGGGGCATTAAGGCAGGATACACCCCGGATGGAATGCCAACCCATCGCAGGACACACACACACACACTCACATTCACACACACACACACACATTCACACACACACTTTCATACACTAGGGACAATTTTTCCAAGGTGCCAATTCAACCTACCGTGCATGTTTTTGGACCGGGAGGAAACCGGAGAACCCGGAGAAAAACCCCCTGAGGCACGGGGAGAACATGCAAAGTCCACACACACATGGCCGAGACGGAAATCGAACCCGGACCCTGGCGGTGTGAGGCGAACGTGCTAACCACTAAGCCACCGTGCCCCCCTTATTATTATTATTGATTATTACTATTATTATTATTGATATTATTATTATTATTATTATCATTATTAAAAGTCCTAGAGACTTGAAATTTGGACAGATGGTAGAGATCAATTGTGGGGAGGCTGACAATGTCGCAAGCCATTTGGACATGGAGTGGAGGCTATAATCCCCCCAAAAAATAATTCCGCACATTTTTGGTCATAGCGTCATTAGATACTTTGTTTTTGCTTTTCTTCTACACCACAGATTTCTAAACCAATCACATTCAAAATGTTATTCGGGCTGTTTTTATTCTATTCCTTTTTAACACTAAGTAGGAATCTCGTCAACAACCTTTTCACATCCAAGTATGTATGATATAAATATCCCACATTCCTGCAATAAAAAAAAAAACACTCTGCAAACACTGCCTCTTTTTTAGTACTCGTCAGCTATGTATCAATAATAACATGTCACACTATCTCAATATTACAAAAAACATTGAATATAAAAAAATGGTGATCTGAAAAGAATTAACGCATGTACATTTTCTCATTCCCGGATTTCCCATTATGACATTGCTATGACAATGCTATGACAATGCCATGACAGTGTTGTGAACATTTACTCTTTCTTACTTCCGAAGCAGGGATTGTTCAAAGTTGAATCAAGGCTAATAAAAATGCATTATAATACATTCTAGACAGTTCATAAATAGTTCATAAATCATGTTTATAGGCATGTTTATAAGAAGTTTGCAAAAAACGTACGCTTTAACACTCAGAAATGCCCCATGGGCAGCTGTAATGAGGTCACCCAGGGGCACGTCAGCATGTTACCTCAAGCAAAATAAAAGTCTGCTGTTCCCAGAGTCTCTTCAGTCAGGTGCTATTTTTAATTAGGATTAAAAATGTAAGCAGTAAGTGACTTAGAATTACACAAAGAGGCCATTAAGGGCTTATTCAAGGGTTATGACCTGCCTGAACTATTAGCATTATATATTTGAATGGTTTAGTGGTTAACACATTCGCCTCACACCTCCAGGGTTGGGGGTTTGATTCCCATATCCGCCATGTGTGTGTGTGTGTGTGTGTGTGTGTGTGTGTGTGTGGTGTGTGTGTGTGTGTGTGAGTGTGTGGAGTTTGCATGTTCTCCCTGTGCTTCAGGGTTTTTTTCTCCGGTTTTCCCCCCTTGTCCAAAACCATGCACGGTTGGTTGACTGAATAATAAAATAATAATAATAATAATAATAATAATAATAATAATAATAATAATAATAATAATAATACCAGAATGTTCATCTGCATGCCATATTGTGTAATAGTACTCATACTTGCTCCCATAATTCCTGTCTGCACTCCAAACTGAACAAAATGTCATTTTTTGGCCTTTTTTATAATGGTAATGTTTTCCGATAAACCAAGTCCAAAGGTGAAGCGAGTCTGTACATCTTTAAAGGGCACACACAATCCTGGAGCACTTTTTTGTTCGTAGGATGAGGGTAAAGAAATAAGCACACAGCCAGGAAGGACAAGGAGATGACATCTGAGCTCTTTCATATACATAGAGCTGCTGTACGGGGAGGATGGCCGCTTCCTTCCGACGGCAGAATATGGGTCTCCGTGACAAATCGAGTTTTGATGACCGCAGCAACCTCGGCTCCTAGGATGCAGCAGTTAATAATGGACGAGGTAAAGGGCACAGAGCTGACGTCCCAGGCATCGCCCGAAACACTAAAATCATACGCAGCACTGTATATTATATTATTGCATCCTTTTATTGTATTTTCTCTGCTTGTTTATTCACTCTGGGACAATGAACTAAGAAATAGCACAGATAAGCACAGTGTGGGTGCGCTATGGTGGCCTGTAGGCACAAAGTGGCAATGAAACAAGCCTTTGGGTGACCTGGGAGAGTTAACTTTTATTCTATATTTTATATTACATGTATTCCATTTGGCAGATGCCATTTCATTTTGACAAATAATTCTGGGATTTTTAGTTTTCCGAGCAGAAACCACATATATTAAGCCCTAAGCTGCCAATTTTCTCTTTCTACTTTCCACTTCGCAAGCGGTTGAGTTACGACTGCGCATTTGGCATCCTCTTTATCTCATTCATTCATTTTCTACCACTTTATCCGATCTTCCCTCGGGTCACGGGGAATGGGCATGTCTATGGGCATTAAGGCAGGATACACCCTGGATGGAATGCCAACCCATCACACACACACACACACATTTACACACACATTCATACACTAGGGACAATTTTCCAAGCTGCCAATCAACCTACCGTGCATGTTTTTGGACCGGGGGAGGAGGGGAAACCGGGAGAACCGGAGAAAACCCGGAGAAAAACCCCCTGAGGCACGGGGAGAACATGCAAACTCCACACACACATGACCCGAGACGGGAATCAAACCCGGACCCTGGTGGTGTGAGGCGAACGTGCTAACCACTAAGCCACCGTGCCCCTCTTTATCTCATTCATCCTCTTTATCTCATTCCAACTGTTACAACCTGCTAATACAGTGACAATTGCCGTCACTAATTAAAAAAAGCACATCATCGGCAAAATATTCATTATTAATGTTGCAGGTTTTACTGCCAAACAATGACCAAATCTATTTTGCAGTTCAGATTCAGACTATACGAGAAGAATCTGCAGTGGTCTAAGAGAGGGAGAAGTGATTACCAGACAGCAAGGGCTATGGCCCTGTTGTAATTTGAGCCTTTTAACAATACAGCACATGGCTTAGACTTCACAGGTCACTGTATATTACTGTACAGGCCGCCTAAGCGAAAAGCAGATATGACCACTTCTGTTTTCCATCCTTTCTATATCATTCTAACCAGCATTTTCCACATACTCACACATATCTGTCTGTTTTTTTTTATTATTATTATTTATTTTTATCACCTCTGAACTATCCAAAGTCAGTTTATCCTGGCTGGTGGAAGAACAAAACTAAATAAGCCATAGGATGATGGATCGAGGCAGTGAGCTGCGGTCGAGATACAGAAGCTCTGCGAGAGCTTAGAGGACGTTCTGCCCTGCCAGCCTCCACTCAAGCGGAACCACAACTACAACAGCCATTAATCACAGCCTGGGGCAAACTTAACAACTTGTGGTGTCTGATTCATAATCTTGCATCTAATGCTGAGCAACAAGGCTGATAAAAGTAGATTAGTCAGAGGGTTAGTGGAAGACATGTTCCAGAGATCATCACACACACACTGGATGAGTTTCAGCTCATATTGTATACAACACTGACCTATAATGTACTCATTTGTAATAGAAAACCGGGTCGATTTATAAGAACAAAAAAAGTATACATGCAAATATCTGATGAGGCACGACAGAACAGTCCAGCGGAATGACGAGAAAGAGATTCAATAACACACGAAAGCAAAGGCCAGCTAGAAACGTAACCACAAATGGCCACAATCACGTTTCACAACACACGAGTGAATGAAAGACGTTCTGTCAAAACACACTTTCAGCCCAAGTGAGACGCTTGAATATGAATATGCGCATAACAAATTCATGGGTGTGACTTCAGATGGTAAAGTTACCTTTTGGGCCTGAGGAAGCTATAAGTGTTTAAATAAAATAACAATATACACAATAAATAGTAATAGTAATAGTAATAGTACACAATAAAACAATAAATAGTAATATACATACATACATCTGTCTCTCTCTCTCTCTCTTTTATATATATATATATATATATATATATATATATATATATATATATATATATATATATATATATATATATATATATATATATATATATATACATACACACACTATTCTACTATTCCGTTTACAAATAATCAATCAGCCTTGCCTGCAATCCTGTACTTTGGAATAGTATTATTATTATAAATAAATAATAATTATAATTTTAGCACCTTTTGAAATATAATAAACATACATACATACAAACATCTTAGGACACGTGACTTTTTAAATCAAACATTTTTTCAGCCATATATGATTCTTCCCCAAACTGTTCTCACATAGTGGTAATATTAATGATAATTATTATTATTATAATTATGATTATGTGGGATAGCTTTGAATGCGGTAGCATTAAATTCTCCCTCAGTTTATCTAGGAGACCCAAACCTGTTCCAGTATCAACCTACCCTTTTGGTACAAGTTTGGGAAAGAGCCAAATATGGCTGGAAATATGAGGTGTCCAAATCCATATCATGTTCCTGTAGTGTTGGTATTAAAGCCACTAATTCGATGCTACAAGTAATGTTACTTACTGTGTTATCGATGTAGGCTTCGGTCCAAACTACATCATGCTCCTGATCGATCACCTTTGGTCTACTGAGCACGTGTAGGTACTCCATCACATTTTCCTGAACATCAGCTAAGGTGGAGATCTGCGTAAAATATCCTGAAAATGAAAAACATGTCAAGAATTATTTAATGACAATAGAATTAAAAAAAAACAGACTTCTTGAAATCTACTTTCCAAACTACCAGGTCATCAACGAGTATGTGAAATTTAAGGTAAGATCCAAACACACTATACATTCATTCATTCATTCATCTTCTACCGCTATATCCGATCTTCCCTCGGGTCACGGGGAGTCTGTGCCTATCTCAGGCATCTATGGGCATTAAGGCAGGATACACCCTGGATGGAATGCCAACCCATCGCAGGACACACACACACACACACACACACATTCATACACTAGGGACAATTTTCCAAGGTGCTAATCAACCTACCGTGCATGTTTTTGGACCGGGAGGAAACCGGAGAACCCGGAGAAAAACCCCTTGAGGCACTGGAAGAACATGCAAACTCCACACACACATGGCCGAGACGGGAATCGAACCCGGACCCGGACGGTGTGAGGCGAACGTGCTAACCACTAAGCCACCATGCCCTCACACTATACTATATATATATATATATATATATATATATATATATATATATATATATATATATATATATATATATAAAAATGATGACCTATGCAGGGGTCACCAACCTTTGTGAAACCGAGAGCTACTTCAAGGATCATGAGTCATGTAAAGGACTACCAGTTTGGCAAATAACAAATAATATATGCCCTTCATGTAAAACGGGATGTTTCAAAAACGCATACAAATCTTACGGTCACAAACGTTTGCCATATAGTGTGTAGTTTTAATCTAAGCAACACCATTTTGAGCGCATCTCTACAGCAGCATCTCTTGTGCGGAAGTCTGACAAACAGGAAAAAAGTAGATCAGAGAAACAGTGCCTAGTGATCCATTTCCCATACAAGGTTTTCCCTGTCCAGAACCCATCCGAGTGGAAATGCAGTGACACAATGGCATCAGAGAGAAGCATTGAAGAGAAAAATCAGGGCGAAGGGAAATGGATTTTCAAGGTTGCTGTGATGTGAAACGTTTCATATTCGACCGGGAAAAGAAGAAGACATGTACTCATTGGACATGTGCATATAACAAACGACGGCGTTTCTAGGTCTAGGAATAGTGATGACGTGTTGACAAATATTAACTGAACTCACGTGCGTCCTGATCCTGATGAAATCTACTTCTTATTGAACAGAATGTATGTCAAAGGTAACTATATGTTCGGGGACAAATATATGACAAATATATGTGGAACAAATGTTTTGTATTTGACCGAATTTTGCCGGTTTTTTAATTGTCATTTCAATTATATATATATATATATATATATATATATATATATTTATATATATATATATATATATATATATATATATATATATATATATATATATATATATATATATATATATATATATATATATAGGGGGCACGGTGGCTTAGTGGTTAGCACGTTCGCCTCACACCACCAGGGTCCGGGTTCGATTCCCGTCTCGGCCATGTGTGTGAGGAGTTTGCATGTTCTCCCCGTGCCTCAGGGGGTTTTTCTCCGGGTTCTCCGGTTTCCTCCCCCGGTCCAAAAACATGCACGGTAGGTTGATTGGCACCTTGGAAAATTGTCCCTAGTGTATGAATGTGAGTGTGAGTTGTTACTGTGATGGGTTGGCATTCCACCCAGGGTGTATCCTGCCTTAATGCCCATAGACGTCTCCCCGTGACCCGAGGGAAGACACACTAAATACATAAACATTTTACAATACTAGAGTTGTAAACAGTTTGACTTTGTTGTGCGAATGAAGAAAGCAGAGCCGTAGTAACAGTTGAATGTTCAAAAAATGCATGTGAACAGTAACACCGTCTGTGAGGCAAAACTCAGCGAGTACAGGACATGCTTCAGGACACAAATCGGAACATCCAAACGGCCTTGTTAGACCTGTAAACAGTCGTCTGCTTGTTTATGCATAACTCCACTTCATATTCTTCAAGGCAAGATTTACTTTCAGTTCACGATAAAGCACTCACCAACATTCATTGCACTAATACTTTCAACGAGAGAAAGCCCACTTTCAAAAGGGTTAAAAGCATAAAAATGCCCTGCAGAACGCGGTCTTAAACCATTTCTTCTGCTCTCGACGTCAAAAACACTGAACGCATTCTTTTCAACACACACGTGCACATATATACTATACCTACACACATACCCTATACATATATGTGCTGCATACAATAAACATGATCAAAATTCTGGTAACAGAAAGAAAAAAAAAAGAAATTATAATTACCAAAAATCAATTATTATTAGGCATTCTAAATGTCTGATATTGACGAGTGATCTGTCATGAAATAGCAAAGTTTTGAAATGACTGGAAAAAAACAATGTCTAGGAATATACTATCACAGTCTTAAAACGAATATGTACTAATCACATAGTAAAAATAAACATTTTGCATTGAATCTATGCACTGCAAATACATCTGGTACTCAGACACAGATTCTGTTTATGTTGGTAAATAGCCTATCTACCATTGGCTGTGCGGAAGATCCCCATCGCCAGACATACGAACATCGGACGGACAAGTCGTTTATTTACACTCGTTTATTTCCCCATCTACCCCACGCGCTCAGTGCTCATTAAACAGCCTGTCCAAATCTTTGCCGTGTGGCATGATGGGAAAGGAAATTGAGGAAGCCAAACCTTTGTTGGTGCAGGCCATCCATTTGAGATTATCAGCGAAGGCAGACTCCCGTCCAATTAGGTAAGGGAATATACGGACCTGCGAAGAGGAAGGCAGATATTAGCCGCCAGTCATTCGTAATCGCCGGAGATAGTCCCTAAGCCTGCTTACTCAAAAGCTGATATCTGCAGTCATTAGTTTGCTATTCATATTATCTCTGTAGTGTTAATAGAGCAGGGTGGGGTTGGGTGGGGGGGGGGGGGGAGGGAGGAGGAAGGGGGGGTCCGGGGGGGGGGCAACTGTGGAAACAACTGTAAACCACTAGACCATTTTTTCTAATGCACTCCATCTGTAAATAAATGAGGCAATACGACTGCAAACAGTTTAAATATATTTCGATATGAAGCGTAATAAAATCATGGAAGATAAACTAGAGTGCAGCTCTGCTATTTAAAAATAGTCTGTAAAAAGGGTTTTAAAATTCGGTAAAACAAGCAACAAAAAAACAAAAAAAAAAAGACAAATAATAATAATTTAACTTGGGGGCACGGTGGATTAGTGGTTAGCACGTTCTCCTCACACCGCCAGGGTCCGGGTTCGATTCCCGTCTCGGCTATGTGTGTGTGGAGTTTTGCATGTTCTCCCCGTGCCTCATGGGGGTTTTTTCTCCGGGTTCCTCCCCGGTCCAAAAACATGCACGGTAGGTTGATTGGCACCTTGGAAAATTGTTCCTAGTGTATGTGTGTGTGTGTGAGTGTGTGTGTGTGTGTGTGTGTGTGTCCTGAGATGGGTTGGCATTCCATCCAGGGTGTATCCTGCCTTAATGCCCATAGACGCCTGAGACTAGGCACAGACTCCCCGTGACCCGAGGGAAGATCGGATATAGCGGTAGAAGATGAATGAATGAATGAATGAATAATTTAACTTCTTATTCTCATTACTAGAAAAGCTTTTATTAGTTCCTTACACACACACTTTTTCCATATCAATTATATATATATATATATATATATTTTTTTTTTTTGTTGTTTTTTTTTTTTTGTTTTTTTTTGTTTTTTTTTTTTTACCACAGACAAATATTTAATGTTATATCTATGATAAACTCTAATAATTAAATGTAAGCATA
>JACRUU010000005.1:31723521-31786021 GCA_030449085.1 Kryptopterus vitreolus
CCTATTGTAAGAGTAGATGTCCTTCAACGGGGTCAGGAGTGCCAACCTTCCCCAACCTTCCATCGCTTTGTTTTTTTTTTTTTTCCAAAAGCGAGACGTATAATGGATGTCAAAGCTCATAAAAGTGTCACAGACGAAACGTTCAAGCAGGTGTGAATTCCTTAATTGTGCATCAATGCAAAAACAGATCTTCCCATTCAAATTCTAAAATACACACCCTTACAGTCCATACACACTCCTGTAGAAACATTGATGGCAGGTGATAACTGGGGCAAGTTTAGTGCTCAAAATGGTGTGTGTTTATGAGAAGCAAAAAAAATAAAAATAGCATTGATGCATACTTTAACACAAACCTCCAAAAATCACATTGTGTTATGATGGCAGTTTTAATTTACTGTATAGCTGCTGTAAAGCATTAAATGCACTGTAAATCTTAACTGCATGTGAAGCGTTTTTAGTGTATTGTTTTTTTTAATAAGACATAAGTTTGTATTAAATTATTTACATTCACAGTATTTGTCAGACACCCTTATCCAGAGCGACTTACAACTAAGCAAATGATTCAGGGCCTTGCTCAAGGGCCCGCTGCGGTCATATGACACAGAGTCTAATGCCTTAACCACCGAGTTACTACCTCCCCTAATAAATAATACATGGTCCCCAACTGATCCCGTAAACCAGTACTAGCCCAGATCACTGGAAGCATGCAGCATGGAAAAATCTTGATATTTTATTAACTCGCATTTTTCTTATTTTGAAAACAACTAGTTTGATTTCCAGGATTAGTTTTTTCGGGATTCTTTTTTTTCTGTGCATCAACACATTAAGCTCATACTGAATATGAGCTCATACTGAATCTGTATAATGGTAAATCTTGAAATCATAAATGTAATAATTTCATCATCGTATAATGTGTATAAATATGCACATTATTGCGTTTGGTCTTTGCTCTGTGATGCCCTACAGGCTGCCGTAATGCATTATCAGAACTTCACAATAATCGCGATGTACGTCAAGACACCCTGCCAGACGCAGAACCAGAACATAACGTGCCTCCTCCATGCAAATCCATATAATACCATGTGCAAAATTATACCATCTGACATGTACGATATAATCACACGTAAAACATCATATCATGAGCAATATCATATTATTTGCAATATGTTCTTAGTTCCAGATCACCTTTTTCATATTTTTGCATACATACACACCATTCACCAAACAAAACAGTATACCTGCCATATATATAATCTTTTGCTATATATATATATATATTTTCTGTGTTTTCTATATATATATATATATATATATCTGAAGAATGAAAAACAATGTTATATATATATTTTTATATATACTTTTGTATATATTTCTGTATTGGACTTTTACTTTATATATATTATATATAAAATAATTTCATAATTTTTAAATAAGATGATCTTATTTTGTCTTATTTAATCTTACCGCCTAAATGTGGCATTATTCGCCAATACAATTAAACATACTAAATACAACTTTATTAAACTATTTGCATTCTGCAAAGCCTTAATTACACAAATCATAGGCTTCGCAAAATTCATTTACGAATGATTGAATGTAATGAACTTCCTCTGCCTTAATGTACTGCTACTGATGCAAGGCCACATCGCTGATCTGCTGATTTACGAAAGCGAATCAACGGAAAGTCTGCGCCTTTGATCATGGCATATTATCATATCGACTCCACAGGGACCTGAGAATCATGAACGCATCATAGACGAACGTTAGCTATGACGCATCGTAGAAGAACGATGACTCCAGTTCGGGAAGAGCAGAGAGACATTAACTGCGCAACACATGGCTAGATAATAGCAGTGCAGTTTGTCAGCAGGCCGCATGGGAGCACATTATGTGTAGAGCGCAAGGAGGAGACATTAATGACGAGGAGCCAGGGGGAAACTTTAATGCTGAAGTGCAAAGGGGGAGGAAAGGGAGGGGGGGGTATAATAGGTCTGGGGGGGTGTTTTTGAATGTGTAGTTCACAGCGGGAGAACATTAGCACAGTATTGGATACAGGGACCTGACCATGATCTAGGTCAGAAGCACATACACGTATATCTAGATTGTTTCTGGTTTTGCTGTGGATTTGTACAGAATATTACTGCTAGGAGGACATATTATATATAGTATACTAGTATATTATATATATATATATATATATATATAGATAATATAGATGTAATATATATATATATATATATATATAGGTATATCAATATATTTATATATACATATATATATGCATACATACATACATACATATACATACACATACATATACATACATACATCACACACACACACACACACACACACACACACACACATATATATATATAGATATATATATATATATATATATATATATATATATATATATATATATATATATAATATACGTATATAATGTGCTCCTCTTATGTAGATAATGACAAAACCAAATACCTTTTTGTCTGGGGAGTTGTACTTGTCAAAGACGGAGTCGTACATGTCCACTGCTCCATCAGTCACGAGCATGATGGCTTGACTGCACACGCTTCCACGACCTGTTTTGATTAAACTGGACACACACACACACACACACACACACACACACACACACACACACACACACACATATGTACCAAGGATTATAAACAACATTATTTAGTTAGCTCTCTTTATTAGAAATGATTGCGCTACCCATTCAGTTATTATGGGCCGGCAGTTTTCCTATATATATATATATATATATATATATATTATATATATATATATATATATATATATATATATATATATATATATGGTATATATTTTTGCCAGCCAAGAGCAGAAGGTCGTATCTACATCACCAAAATTGCTGAAGTGCACAAACTGTATAATTTCACACCAACTGCATAAATACAAGGAGCCCAACATGGCTGGTGGAGGTGTTGTAATGATGTGAGGAATGCCACACTGTTTATATCAATTAATCATCAACTAATTGTCACCATTTTTTTGAGCATGGCTATTAATCATGTGCATTCCTTTATCGCCATCATTTATTCATCTTCCAGCTAAACGTCACAATGCACCTTGTCACAAGGAAAGTGGTCTCGAACTGATGGGGAGGGGTGTAGCTCAGTGATTAAGGCGCTGGACTATTGATCGGGAAGGTAGGGGGATTCGGGCCCCGGTACTGCCAAGCTGTCCCTCTTGGGTCCTTGAACAAGGCTCTTAACCGTCTGTGCTCCAGGGCAGGGGCACGGTATCATGGCTGACCTTGCACTCTGACCCCCCCACAACCTGTTTAAGGGTCTTTCAGACATGCTTAGGAATCCAATAATGCTTCTGATAACAAAGCAATGTCAAAGTACAGTTTTCCTACCTAAATGCGCAGTCTAACATAAAACACAACAACATAAAATAAACATATTTAACATATTAAATGTATATAAAATAATGTTATACATATCCATAAGTAAGACCATTTTATTTCCCTATTACAAAGCAGAAAGGCTTTTATGATTAGACAAAACCGCTGCCCACTTGAAGAAAAGCCAACTTACTGCCACGACAACGTCACGCTGTTATACATCCCATAGTGCACTTTAGTGCTGCCTTGTTGTTTTCGATGGAATTCTCATAAATCACACCATCCATTAACCTTGCATTAAGGTCAGAGACGTTGCCTGTTAGTTAATTCTTGTATAATGAATCAGCCATGGAAGTCTCTATCAAGTGAACCAGAAGTGATTTAACCATAAGTAAACATACACATGCTACGCTAATGACCGGAATAACTCAACCAAGCTGAGTGTCGGAAAGGAATGTTCTTGTTTACCTTCATTAGTGTTAAAAGCAACAGCACTTAAACAAAACATCTTTATTATTAGTCAATTTAATCACCAAGATTTGCCAATAAACGAAGGCATTTTATAGTTCATGCAATTATTTATCATCTGTCCTTAAAAAAATAAAAGGTTAGTAGACTGAAAGGAATAATAATAATAATACTAATAATAATAATAAAATAATATATATTATAAAAATAATAAAAACATTAAATTAAATGTGCAATTTTCTGCTTTTTGCATTTCTCATTTCTATTTAAAGAGAGTGAAGAATGTTAATAATGGACATTGTTAGAAACACGGTTACGCAACTGTGAAATCGGTGCGATTGTTGGCTTAGAATGTCTAAATGAAATGTGAAATGTTTTCATTATAAAATGCAGAATTTTCTCTGTAATCGATCAAAATTTTTCTGTATATCCGGATGAAATTCATCATTATAGTACAACTTATGATCGTTATAACCCCATCGTAAGTTGGAAATATGTCCAACATGTCCAACAGCTTTAAGTTTGGGGTAGTATACTTTATAAGTTACTAACAATTGAACAATTTACATTGCACAATTTTTTTACCATACTGTATAAATATACAACATATACTGTATGTTATTATGAGGCAGAGGGTGTAAGGGACCATTTGTATCGTTTAAAAAAAAAATCTATGTACTAGTACTAATATTTAATTCCAATGAATTTAAATGTATGTGTGTGTGTGTGTGTGTGTGTGGGTTTGTTGTGTGTATGTGTGTGTGTGTGTGTCAACCTGTTGTACTCACATTATCAAGAAGCTCAAACGCCTCAGTAAGAGCGATATCCAGCATCCCTATCCCTTTAGCATACAGTTTATCAAGGTGTTCCCGGAAATGCTGCAGAGAAAGAGTGAAAGGTGTTCATTGATACACACAGGGACCCCAAACCGTGAAGAAGAATCTTACCACCAAGTGTTCTGTGGCATTAAAAGTGCTTTTCGCAATCTTTTCAGACACAAGGTAACTGTGATTCAGTAACTTCTGAACTAAGATGAATGGTGGGATTCAGTGATTCAGTTTCATCACTCATGATTCATCCAGAAAGGCAGGTGGCATGTACGGTAGGGTCGTGACGGTGAGGACATTTTCACGCCGGTTTATGGATACGGTATGTGACAACACCAGTAATACCGTTATCACCGGGGGGAGTGCTTTTAAATAGCCTATGCATGCACGCATTTGAATTCGCAGCAATTGGCAATTTGGCTTCAATGCTTGAATAAACAACAACAAAACAAAACAATTATATGAAACATTCATTCATTCATTCATTAATCTTCTACTGCTTTATCCGATCTTCCCTCGGGTCTCTCTGCCTATCTCAGGCGTCTATGGGCTTTAAGGGCAGGATACACACTGGATGGAATGCAAAACCCATGGCAGGGCACACACACACACACACACACACACACTCACACACACATTCATACACCCGGGGACAATTTTCCAATGTGCCAATCGACCTACCGTGCACACACATGACTGAAACAGGAATCGAACCCGGACCCTGGCGGTGTGAGGCGAACGTGATAACCACTAAGCCACCGTGCCCCCTTATATCACACACACACATTTTTTTATACATTATATATATATATACTTATATATAATATATATATATATATATATATATATATATATATATATATATATAAATCAAAACAACGGTGAGAGACGATGCACATGGTAGACAAGTGATGTTAACGGTGTTAGTGACCTAACACTTGTATAACCGCAAACACGTCTATCGTGGCAAGCCTAATGTACAGTAATATCATCTGGTTTCGGAGAATATATACATATAAATTATATATATTATATATATATATATATATATATATATATATATATATCGATATATATCAAGACTGAATGAAATTGAATGAATTATATAGTAAATAGTATATACTATCCCATATAGTCGTCATTGCATTAAAAAAAGTCAATCATTTCTATAAGACACTAAATGGATTGTTATTTGTAGTCTGTGTAATGTCTTTGTGCGTGTGTGTGCGAGTGTGTGGGAGAACGTGTGTAATGGGGTCTAAAGACCCAATGGACCTCATCTGTGTGTCTTATTATTAAAGATAGCCTCGAGGAAAGCAGTGAAATGTTGCTAATCTAAATAAACCTCACTGTTTGCCTCGTACACACACACACACACACACACACACACTACACACACACACACACATCACACACACAAACATGCATTCTCCATCACCTATATCCAGACCACATGACACCTCTCTGTCACTGGGCTGCTGAAAAAGGCACACTTTATAATTAAAATGTCTACAGGCACTTTCCATTACATACACTGTTTCATTTTTCATATTAACAAGTTTTCAATTTAGAGCATGCTTGTGTGTGTGAGTGTGTGTGTCTGTGTGTGTGTGTGTGTGTGTGTGTGTGTGAGAGAAAAAAAGCAAAAGGAAGGGTGCTTATTCCTCTCTTTTGATTGTACCTACAGGGATAGATAAGTCACTAAGAAAGCAACTTGATGTCCTGTTGTGCCCGTGGCGTTTTCACAGGGACAGATACTCTCTGTCTCTCATTTATAAATCCACAAAACCAACTTCAAAGAGAGAAGAATTAGTTCTGAACCAAACCAATTTATTTTAGGTCACCTAACATGAAATTGGTGCAAATTACACTACACATATATATGTTGCTTTTTTATCCTCTACCATTCGGACACAGGCATGGAAGAGGGGGTATATATTGAAGAGTCTCTTCAGTGCAAAAATAAGTGGAAGTCAAATTTGGAGTTTACCAACAGGAATATGAGCATTCTTCGGGATATTAAAACCAAGATTCTATAAACATTATATCTGGATATAATATCAAGACAAATAAAGTGAAGCATGATGGTGGTAGCATAATGCTAGGGGGATGTTATTCTTCAGCAGGGACTAGTCAGGGCTGAGGGAAAGTCAGCTGGAGTAAGATATTCAACCTTTTCCGAAGCATTCAGGACTTCTGTTTTGGCCTGAAGGTTCATCTTTGTACATGACAGTAACCCTGAGCACAGAGCCAAGACAACACAGGAGTACCTAAAGGAAGATGCTGTGAATATTCGAGATGCGACATTATCTGTACAGACACACCTAAACGTGGCTGTTCATAGTCCAAACCCAATGCACACCAGCTAGAGAGCTTTTGCTGTGAAAAGTGGCAAAATAAAAAATGTTCAAGGCTGTAATTGTTACTAATAGTGCTTCAATTAAGTATTGATTTCCACTGTAAAATGTACAGGCATTTTGTCGCGGTTTGGCCGTGCCGTTTTGGTTATGAACTAAGGCCCTTTTTTTTTAATGATGATTCTTGGTTTTGGACTCTTTCTTATGAAAATTGATGGGCCCGGACTCTTATTTTGAAATGACCTATCTGAAGCAGTTAAGGACTCTCAGGGGTCTAGTGTACTAGAACCTACACCCTTTGCAGGTCATGAAAGGTGTTGACTACGGTTATGTTTTTGTTCTACCAGTTTTTCTTTATTGTTGTGGATTGTAGGTTCCTTAGTTCTCCTTGTTTCCCAGGTTTACACAGTCTAGACATCTTTATTCCTGTTTTGTTTGATATTTTCAAAGACTCTCTTCTGTCTGTTGTGGATTACATTCAGTTTGTGGATGTCTTCCGGTATTTTTCGCTTTGCGTTCCGTCTTGTGGAATTTCTCCGGGGTTTTGCGGATAACGCGCAGGTTTGCGGGTTACTTCATGTCTGTGGATCATCTTTTGTTCTATCTTTAACCCGACTAGTGGATTATTAAAGGGTTTACCTTCTATTTGTGGATTATCTATTGTTCGGTTTACTTGACTGTTGGATATATGGATATATATGGATATATATGGATATATATATATATATATATATATATATATATATATATATATATATATATATATATATATATATATATATATATATATATATATACACACACATTCATTCATTCATTCATCTTCTACAGCTTCATCCGATCTTCCCTCGGGTCACGGGGAGCCTGTGTCCTATCTCAGACATCTATGGGCATTAAGGCAGGATACACCATGGATGGAATGCCAACCCATCGCAGGACACACACACACACACACACACACACACACACACACACACACACATTCATACACTAGGGACAATTTTCGAAGGTGCCAATCAACCTACTGTGCATGTTTTTGGACCGGGAGAAAACCGGAGAAAAAAAACCCTGAGGCACGGGGAGAATATGCAAACTCCACACACACATGGCCGAGAGGGGAATCGAACCCGGACCCTGGCGGTGTGAGGCGAACCTGCTAACCACTAAGCCACCGCACCCCTTATATATATATATATATCTATATATATATATATATATATATATATATATATATATATATATATATATATATATATATATATACTGTGTATGTATGTATTTATATAGGTCTGTCAAAGTTAACACGCTAATAATGGGTTAACGCGAATTTGCTTTAATGGCACTAATTTTATTAATGTGTGATTAACGCCGCGTGCATTACTATGTGAGTGATCTGCGCCTTCCCTCTGCGTTCTCTTGGTGAATGAACGACAACACAAACTCCTCAGGGCACTTTTCATTCTGGACAAAAAAAAAAAGAATGAAGAAACCGATTAACCAAAAACACCCAGGAATGTGCATCCACTCACGCCGTCTACATTTCCCCTACTTACATCTACTAGCTGCACAACAGGTATTGGCTATGCACTGTATTAATGTATATTACCGTATGTAATCGAAATGTATCACCAGTTTATATGGAAAGCAACCAAAACCAGGAACATAATTCTTAAAGGAGCCGCGTACCATATTTAACAATTAAAACAACCACTAAAACAATTACATGGAAATGAATAAGAAATTATGAATTATTTTATCATGAAGAGAGATTCTGAAAAAAAATTAGAAACATGAAAAGTACACTGAGAACAGATAAATATGTGATTAATAAGTTTAGTTACGACTTTACTAATGGTAATCATTCAATTATCATTCATACATTCATCTTCTACCACTTTATACCGCTTTAACTTCCCTCGGGTCACGGGGAGTCTGTGCCTATCTCAGGCGTCTATGGGCATTAAGGCAGGATACACCCTGGATGGAATGCCAATTTATCACAGGACACACACACACGCACACACACACTCATTAGGGACAATTTTCCAAGGTGCCAATCAACCTGCCGTGTATGTTTTTGGACCGGGGAGGAAACCGGAGAACCCGGAGAAAAACCCCCTGAGGCACGGGGAGAAATCCACACACACATGGCCGAGACGGGAATCGAACCCGGACCCTGAAGGAGTGAGGTGAATGTGCTAACCACTAAACCACCGTGCCCCAATTAATTCATTTAATTAATCACGATTAAATATTTGAATCTATTTTTGAATATTTATAGATGTTATATATATATATTATATATATATATATATATATATATGGGGGCACGGTGGTTTAGTGGTTAGCACGTTCGCCTCACACCGCCAGGATCCGGGTTCGATTCCCGTCTCGGGAATAGTGTGTGTGGAGTTTTTGCATGTTCTCCCCGTGCCTCAGGGGGTATTTTTTTTTTTCTCCGGGTTCTCCGGTTTCCCCCGGTCCAAAAACATGATGCACGGTAGGTTGATTGGCACCTTGGAAAAATTGTCCCTAGTGTATGAATGTGTGCGTGAATGTGTGTGTGTGTGCCCTGCGATGGGTTGGCATTCCATCCAGGGTGTATCCTGCCCTTAATGCCCATAGACGCCTGAGATAGGCACAGGCTCCCCGTGACCCGAGGGAAGATCGGATAAAGCGGTAGAAGATGAATGAATGAATGAAAATGAATGAATGAATATATATATATATATATATATATTATAAATCCTTTTATTTGTCTTGCATATCTGTTGTAATACATCAAAACTCTGTCAATGTGTCAATCACAATACTATGGACAAAATGATTATCACCAAGCTGCTTCAAGCGTTTAGGCATTATTGGTCTTTTGTGGATGCAATAAGTACATTAAACACATCAACAACTAACAGGAATAGTTTCCCAAGCACTAACAAACATCTGAGAAAAATATGAAATACCTGGAGTGAAGACCAAATGACATTAATGGTAGGAAAGTGGACGTTGGACTTTATAAAGTGAGCGAGGCACAAAGAATGGAATGCTAAAAGTGTTAAGCCAAATATATTTGTTAAAAAAAATATCAAGTTTTAACACCTCAATAAATTACAGCTAAAAAGAATGGCATAGAATTATCAGCAGACTCTATACTGTACCAGAGCCTGAGTAAACCCTAAGTATTGTACTGCATAGGGCAGATCCTCATACTGCAGTCGGTAGGTACATTATTTTTTTTTTGTCACCGATTGAACGCCTGCCGCTTTTCCCCATTTCCATGCTCTATTTTTCCCCACATATTTTTAACCGCAAGCATGTAACACTGTTCGGGAACCAAACTGAGTTTAACCCGCTGCGATTAAAACTGCACGTCAGCGCAGCGCAGCAAAACCGACACAAATAATAGAGCTTGTTAGTATTTTTTTTTTATTCCGGTGGAGTTTTGTTCGAGCGGAAAGCTTTCAGATTGCCAATGTGATTATACTGCCAGCAGTGCACTGTAAGTAAGGTGAAGGCAAACGCTAAATAGCTGTCTCGGAAAATTTGTCTATTATATGGCAAAATTTATGCAAATATAATTCCGCTCGTGTTGAGCTAAATCGTTCAAGTTTTACTTTGATATACAGCCTCCATTGTATCCGAAATGATAAATGATTGTGCCACATCCAGACGGACAATAATGAACATTTTATATATATGATATATATATATATATATATATATATATATATATATATATATACAGGAGGCACAGTGGCTTAGTGGTTAGCACGTTCACCTCACACCGCCAGGGTCCGGGTTCAATTCCCGTCTCGGCCATGTGTGTGTGGAGTTTGCATGTTCTCCCCCGTGCCTCAGGGGGTTTTTCTCCGGGTTCTCCGGTTTCCTCCTGGTCCAAAAACATGCACGGTAGGTTGATTGGCACATTGGAAAATTGTCCCTAGTGTATGAATATGTGTGTGATGAGTTGGCATTACATTGAGAGGGGTGTATCCTGCCTTAATGCCCATAGACGCCTGAGATAGGCACAGGCTCCCCGTGACCCGAGGGAAGATCGGATATAGCGTTAGTAAATGAATGAATGAATGAATAATACACATCCTGGCATGTTTATTGAAATAGGAGAAAATGAGAGAACCCAGAATAATAATGAGAAGCTTGTATGAGGTGGTATAGCACAGTGCTTAAGGTTTTGGACTCTGGACCGGAAGATCACAGGTTCAAACCCCACCACCATCAAGCTCCCACTAGTGGGCCCTTGAGCAAGGCCCTTAACCCTCAATTGCTCAGTTGTAAGTCGCTCTGGATAAGGGCGTCTGCCAAATGCTGCAAATGTAATGTAAATGTATGAAACCCAGGATCAAGCCTGGCATGTAAAAAAAAAAGGTTGTACATGATGAATAGCTAAAATAAGAGCAGAGACAGACAAACTCGCAAAGACAAAGTTCTGGGTAGTGGAAACAGTATGATTTAGCTCGAGTGGTCGAAAGGGAACAAGAAAACATGTTTCAGATTTCAGTCCATTTCCCCTCCGCCTCAATTTTTCCACCTTGCTGTCAGATTCTGTCCTTCCCCACTTCCCCAACCCCCAACTCGCCCTGTGATGTGTGTTGTCAAGAGTAATCAAAGTAATAACTTCCACTGTCTGCCTCGGCTCCATCAATCCTATTACCTATGTGTGTGTGCGTGTCTGTAGAGAGTCAGAGAGAACAGAGGGAAAGAGATAGAGGGACAGACAGAGAGAAGGCCACTATCAGACCTTATTGCACAAGATACATCTAGTTGCAGCAAGTGACTGCATGGAACTGAATTTCCCTTTGATACTGATGCACATTGCAGATAGGAACACATTTTTTTTTTTTTTTTGATAGCATCACCAAATTCACTTTCTGTCTCTTCCCTGAGCAATGTCTATAATGTGTCTGTGGTAAGCATATACAACTGCAACTATTCGTAAAAGGAGGAATGCCTTAGTAAAATGCCGTGTGTAACCTACCCACCCTGGTGACATAGGTGGTACCAAGACAAATGTTCTGGAGAATGCCTCTAAATAATGCCTATGTAGAGAAGACACTGTTCATACACTGGCATGCCACGGTTGGAGTGTCTGGCCCACCTGTACAGTAGGTCATATTGATCATATCTATAATAATAATAATAATAATAATAATAATAATAATAATAATAATAATACAGCAGGGGGCACGGTGGCTTAGTGGTTAGCACGTTCGCCTCACACCGCCAGGGTTTGGGTTCGATTCCCGTCTCGGCCATGTGTGTGTGTGGAGTTTGTGCATGTTCTCCCCGTGCCTCAGGGGGTTTTTCTCCGGGTTCTCCGGTTTCCTCCCCCGGTCCAAAAAACATGCACGGTAGGTTGATTGTCACCTTGGAAAATTGTCCCTAGTGTATGAATGTGTGTGTGTGTGTGTGTGTGTGTGTGTTCTGCGATGAGTTGGCATTCCATCCAGGGTGTATCCTGCCTTAATGCCCATAGACACCTGAGATAGGCACAGACTGCCCGTGACCCGAGGGAAGATCGGATAAAGCGCTAGAAGATGAATGAATGAATGAATGATTTATAATATACAGAGGGAAAGTGGAAAATTGTACACGTAGGTGTACGCTGCATTTGTGTAGCACGTTCATGCACGCCTTCTCCTTTGTATCATGAGATTTAACCTACATTCGTGGATAACAAGGCAAACTTTGTTCAAAGATCATTTCGGGAGAAAGTACATACTCTCAATGTCAATGTTATTGACCTTATGTTTTCTAATTTCTATTGTGACTAAAATATGGGTTTATGAGATTTGTAGCTGACTGCATTCTTTTTTTTTATGTTATTGGGGTTGTGTAACACTGTACTGTATATAAAAAAAATAATGAATATTTAAAAACCTGTTACATTCTCCTGATTAAACAGGTCAGTGAACATGATCTTTGTTAATTGTGCTACTGGCTTTAAAGAATAGCAATTCTTAGAAATAGCAATAAAAGTATAATTTTAGAAAAATAAATTCAAAACAAGTGGGCACGGTGGATTTAGTGGTTAGCGCGTTCGCCTCACACCTCCACGGTCTGGGTTCGATTCCCATCTCGGCCATGTGTGTGTGGAGTTTGCTTGTTCTCTCCGGTGCCTCAGGGGTTTTTTCTCCGGGTTCTCCGGTTTCCTCCCCCGGTCCAAAAACATGCACAGTAGGACTGATTGCCACTTTGGAAAATTGTCCCTAGTGTGTGTGACATTCCATCCAGGGTGTATCCTGCCTTAATGCCCATAGACGCCTGAGATAGGCACAGACTCCCCGTGACCCGAGGGAAGATCGGATAAAGCGGTAGAAGATGAATGAATGAATGAATGAATTTTAAAACTAATCATTTTGAAGCGTTGATGCTTGATTGCCATTGCCTGCATGCTACATGTTCACACTGCCATGCAACATCCAGGCATTGGCCGAGAATAACACGGGTTCAAATCCCACCACCACTAGTGGTCCCTTGAGCAAGGCCCATAACACTCATCTGAAAGTTGTACTAGATAAAGGTATGTGCCAAATGTAGTTTGAATAGATCACTAACGCTGTCTCTTTAAGGGTGTATACTGTACTATCCAAACCTAAATGTCAAAAACAGTGCTGGGACACAAAAATATATCATAAAGATGGAGGAATACAAATGTATCTGATGCCATTAGGATGTAGTAGCATTAGATTTTCCTGGTGAACTAGTGAAAGGAGGACGTTCCAACACTATAAGTTTAGGTTTTCTGCCCTATGGATGTTCCTTGCCTGCTATAATGCAAAGAATGCAACGATTTTCACCCTGTTCACCCAGCATCGTGTTGAATTCAATCTCCACGACGACACTTCATAATCCACTGCAACATCCTTCAAGAAAAGTGGAGGTTATTATAACTGCTAAAGGGGGATCAAATGTGGCATGAGATGCTCCAAAAAAAGCACCCGACGTCCACAGACATTTCTCCGCGTCCTTTCTAAACTACATACAAAAGTGTCATAATGGATTCCTCAGGCTACGTGTTGCAAATGACGCACTTTGTTTCCTCAACTCGTTTTGAGGGAGGACGTGAGGAAACACTGTACCATGTGTACCTCAGAGCCGGTCTAAGGAAATCAATTAGAACAATCATAATAGCTGCGCCGTCTCACCCACGCTCACTAATAATTCGTCTCACTAATAACATAATGCACACAGGGAAAGTATTTAGTACTTTCTCTAATCACAGAAACAACTCAGGGTAATACAAGGGCCTCACAAACAGGCCCTAATAGAAATCCCACCCGTAACATGACTTGCTAGACATTCATGCATGCAAGAAACTCTGGAAAGACACATATAAGTACTTATATGTGCAGAACATATAGAGTCATGCAATTACTCACATCTTTGTTGGTGATGTCTGCTTGTACCAGAGTCCCATTCAGACAGGGTTCTACATAACGCAGCTCCTCGTTGTACTGCACACATAAAAGAAAGGGCAGTGGAAATAAATTGATTAAAGTTGAATTGTGATTTAACATGTGCTTGAGGAGGATCTGTACAGGCTATAGAACAAATCAACAACAGTTTGTTTACACAAAAAAGCCATATCTGCCATATATATATATATATATATATATATATATATATATATATATATATATATATATATATATACATTCCAGGGGCACGTGGCTTAGGGGCTTATTGGTTATTGGTTAGCACGTTCGCTTCACACCACCAGGATCCGGGTTCGATTCCCGTCTCGGCCATGTGTGTGTGGAGTTTGCATGTTCTCCCCGTGCCTCAGGGGTTGACCTGGGGGGGTTTTTCTCCGGTGTTCTCCGGTTTTCCTCCTGGTCCAAAAACATGCACGGTAGGTTGATTGGCACCTTGGAAAATTGTCCCTAGTGTGAATGTGAAGGGTGTGTGTGTGTGTGTGTGTCCTGCGATGGGTTGGCATTCCATCCAGGGTGTATCCTGCCTTAATGCCCATAGACGCCTGAGATAGGCACAGACTCCCCGTGACCCGAGGGAAGATCGGATAAAGCGGTAGAAGATGAATGAATGAATGAATGCATATATACATTCATACATATAACACATTCCCCACATATTCAAACACTATACTAATAGTCACTGCTGTGAGGAAAGTTAGATCTGCCTGGAGAATTAGGGGGAAAAAAAAGCAGAGTGAATCCAAATTGCTCTCTTTTCTTATCTCTCGTTTTCGTATCACTCTGTTTGAAGCAATATTAGAGTATTAGCGTATTAGAGCCACATTATAACTAAAGATAATGTGTGAGTAAAATGTCATTGCGATACAAGAAACAGTCAAACATATTTTGAGAATAAAGTCACAAATAATACAGTCAGAATATTTATAGAATAAAATTGTAGTAATACAAGATTAAGGCGGTAATACTTGAATGGAAATCTGTTATGCATAAAATGGATGTGGATGATTTGGTTAAGGTGAACTTTAGGTAAAGAATGAACGAGAAAATTATTTTTTTTTAACATAAGGGTGAAGTTTATTATTATTATTATTATTATGTTATATTATTATTATTATATTATTATTATTGGACTCCAAATCTTTGTGTCACTTGTGATTTTTGTTACTAAAATGCAGCCTGAGTTTGCGAAAACATTTTTGAATTCGATAACAAAAAGAAGCAAAGAAAGAAAGAAAGCAAGAGAAATGAAAGAAAGAAAGGGAAAAGAAGAAGAGAAGAAAAAAGAAGCAGAAAGACAAAGGAAATAAAAGAAGAAAGAAAGAAAGCAAGAAAGAAGAAAGAAAGAAAAGAAAGAAAGAAAGAAAGAAAGAAAAAAGCAAAGAAGAAAAGAATAACAAAAAAAGAAAGAAAGAAAGAAGAAAAGAAAGAAAGAAGCAAAGAACGAAATAAACAAAGAAGCAAAGAAATAAGAAAAGAAAGAAAGAAGCAAAGAAAGAAAAAAGCAAAGAAAGAAGAAAAGAAAGAAGCAGAGACAAAAGCAAAGAAAGAAGAAAAGAAAGAAAAAAAGAAAGAAGAAGCAAAGAAAGAAAGAAGCAAAGAAAGAAAAAAGCAAAGAAAGAAGCAGAGACAAAAGCAAAGAAAGAGGAAAAGAAAGAAGAAAAGAAAGAGGAAAAGAAAGAAGAAAAGAAAGAAAGAAGAAAAGAAGGAAAAGCAAAGAAAGAAGAAAAGAAAGAAAAAAGAAAGAAAAGAAAGCAAAGAAAAAGAAAAAGCAAAGAAAGAAGAAAAGAAAGAAGAGAAAGAAAGAAGCAAAGAAAGAAAAAAGCAAAGAAGAAAAGAAAGAAGCAAAGAAAGAAAGAAGCAAAGAACGAAATAAACAAAGAAGCAAAGAAAGAAAGAAGCAAATAAGCTAAGAAAGAAAGGAAGAAAGGAAGGAATGAACAAAGAAAGAAAGAACGATCTCCACACCAGAGGCGAGAGTAGAATACAGCGGTAAAAAGGGGGAAACAGTGGAATAAATCACATTGGGCTGTAAGTGGAAAGTTCCACTCAACACAGTCTCAGTTCCAAATCCAATTCACCGTTCACACCTCAGCACGAATATGTCCAGATCGGTGTATTACGATAAACTGATAGATGTGTAAACTACTATTTATTTAACAATATAAAAAATACAAGATTTTACTTAAAAGAAAGTTCTATCCTTTAAAAAAGGATCTCCACATAACCAGGTCTCATGAACTACACTCTTGAACTCACTCATTCCCTCAATATACAGCCCTTTCTTTATTTTCCGCATGGTTTCTTTATTTTCCACTTCTCCTTTACTCGCCATCCGAAGCTTAACCCCCTCCCGGCTAATCCGTCTGCCTTTTTCCGATAATATTGTTAATTTTATGCATGACTAGAAATTAGACTTCAAAGTGAATGAGAAAACGACGCTGTCCTTTTCCGCTGCGCCCGCTGTAACAGGGTAATCTGCTTGTAAGCAAACGGGACGCGTCCTCTATAGCAGGTGTGGTTATGTTATGAACACAGTGGGCCGTATGTGTGGTATTGTTCACATCAAGCCACAGTGACGAAGCTGTTCTTCTGTCTTCACTGTATGCAACAAAGCCTTAAAGAAGAGTCTTTACAACAGGGTTCCCCAACCTTTTTGAACCTGAGAGCTACTTTTTTTTTTATTATTTTTTTTTAGCATTTGGACAGACGCACTTATCCTGAGCGACTTACAACTGAGCAATTGAGGGTTAAGGGCCTTGCTCAAGGGCCCACAAGTGGCAGCTTGGTGGTGGTGGTGGTGGGGTTTGAACCTGTGATCTTCCGGTCCAGAGTCCAACACCTTAACCACTAAGCCACCACCTTGCCACATTCTGGATACTTCATGGATACTTCATGGATACTGAGTCATACTCATTTTGACGGGCTCTTCTGAAATAACACATTTTCCTTTCGTTATAATTACATTTACGGCATTTGGCAGACGCCCTTATCCAGAGCGACTTACAACTGAGCAATTGAGGGTTAAGGGCCTTGCTAAAGGGCCCACTAGTGGTAGCTTGGTGGTGGTGGGGTTTGAACCCGCGATCTTCTGGTCCACAGTCCAACACCTTAACCACTGGGCTACACACCTCCCTACAGTTATATATTATAATTAATGACACTGATGATGGGGGCACGGTGGCTTAGTGGTTAGCACGTTCGCCTCACACCGCTAGGATCCGGGTTCAATTCCCGTCTCGGCTTTGTGTGTGTGGAGTTTGCATGTTCTCCCCGTGCCTCAGGGGTTTTTTCTCCTGGTTCTCCGGTTTCCCCCAGTCCAAAAACATGCACGGTAGGTTGATTGGCACCTTGGGAAATTGACCCTAGTGTGTGAATGTGTGTGTGTGTGTGTGTGTGTGTGTGTGTGTGTGAGAGTGTGCCCTGCGATGGGTTGGCATTCCATCCAGGGTGTATCCTGCCTTAATGCCCATAG
Organism: Kryptopterus vitreolus; assembly: GCA_030449085.1. Classification (NCBI taxonomy): domain Eukaryota; kingdom Metazoa; phylum Chordata; class Actinopteri; order Siluriformes; family Siluridae; genus Kryptopterus; species Kryptopterus vitreolus. The sequence continues at coordinate 31,741,479 of JACRUU010000005.1, forward strand.
ACGCCTGAGATAGGCACAGGCTCCCCGTGACCCGAGGAAAGATCGGATAAAGCGGTAGAAGATGAATGAATGAATGAATGACACTGATGATTTCTCACAATAAGTATCAACAATGAGTAAACTAACTTTTCAGATGCATCTCATTGACGAGTTTTTAGAACACGCCTGAGAAATACTCATGTGGTCCTTGGGGGCGACCCGGTGCTCGCGGGCACCACGTTGGTGACCCCTGCTTTACAACATTACTGAGGGGGGGAAAAAACAGCAGTCATTGCTTTAGCTGTAATATTTCTCTAATATATTTGCTTCCTATATATATTATATATTAGTCCAAATAGAGAAAGTGGTTACTTGGTCTGCAGCAATATTTCGGAAGGTGATGCTTGTCAAACCAACATCCACATGAGACTCATGCTGATCATTTCATTGGTTACATTAACAGTATTGTGAAAAAAACACACCGGACAAACTAAGCTATGTTCCCTAAGCACAAAATATGCACAATAATACTTTTCATAATTCTAATACTCTTTCTAACTGTAACAGGTGCTATAATTAGATCAATTTCTCTCTAAATATCGCTCTTTATTCAAATTGTTGATTACTTAATATTTATTTTACACTGGGGATTATTCTTTTCATATTCATTTCTTGTTAAATGATTACTTTCTTGTTCCGTTCAATGTTACTTTTCAATAGTAAAATACGGTGCGTGGCTCCTTTAAGAATTCTGTTCCGGTTACTTTCCATATAAACTGGTGATATGTTTAGGTTCCATAAGGAAGTGCATGTAAGTCCAGCAGTATATCCAGCAATATAAGTCCCACAGTATAACACAAAAGATCTGTGCAAACGTTTTAAATCATTTTGATAGTACTTACAATTGTATTGTGTATTGTATTTATAACTGTGCTTTGTTTCCATGTACTTCTGTTTTTGCTTTCTGTATATATGGTCTGATACTTTTGTGTGTATACAATCAGCTGTAACATTAAAAGGACTGACACACTGGAGCATGCATATACTGTTATGCTAATGTGTACTGTAACATTGTGTGTGTGTGGTGTGTGTGTGTGTGTGTGTGTGTGTGTGTGTGTGTGTGTGTGTGTGTGTGTGTGTGTGTGTGTGTGTGTATACAATCAGCTGTAACATTAAAAAAACTGACACACTGGAGCATGCATTACTGTAGGTGTATACATCAGTGAACTGACACACTAAAAGAACAACACTGGAGTTACCAATCATGTAACATATACTGTATGTGTGTGTGTGTGTGTGTGTGTGTGTGTGTGTGTGTGTGTGTATACAATCAGCTGTAACATTAAAAGGACTGACACACTGGAGCATGCATATACTGTATGTGTGTGTGTGTGTGTGTGTGTGTGTGTGTGTGTGTGTGTGTGTGTGTGTGTGTGTGTGTGTGTGTGTGTGTGTGTGTGTGTGTGTGTGTGTGTGTGTTGTGTGTGTACTGTGTGTGTATACAATCAGCTGTAACATTAAAAGGACTGACACACTGGAGCATGCATATACTGTATGTGTGGGTGGTGTGTGTGTGTGTGTGTGTGGTGTGTGTGAACTTAAAAGGACTGTGACACTACTGTGTGTGTGATGTGTGTGTGTGTGTGTGTGTGTGTGTGTGTGTGTGTGTGTGTGTGTGTATAGAGTACACCTACATGCACCTTTCACACAGTGTGGGCTAGAGACATTATACAGTAGGTTGTATAACAGGCTGAAAAACACAACAGTCAATGCGTTGGCAATCAATTTATATTTATAAATTATATATGAATGAACATAATTAAACACACTTACATATAATTGTAAAATCCTCCCTTAGCATGAATTACAGCTTTACCCACTTTTGAAATCACAGATATTTATATATATATATATATGAAATCCATATATATAGATATATATATATATATATATATATATATATATATATATATATATATATGATATATATCCCTTTCAGGTTCCCTGTCCAGTTGGAATAGCAGGTACACCGGAAGTCATGGAATTGTAGCACAGGAGGGTGGTAGCCCTGTGGTTAAGGTGTTGGACTCTGGACCAGAAGATCACGGGTTCAAACCCCACCACCAGCCCCAAGCCTTCCACTATGGTGGCCCTTGAGCAAGGCCCTTAACCCTACTTGCTCAGAATTGTAAGGTCGCTGGATAAGGGCGTCTGTCTGTCAAATGTAAAATGTAAATGTAAAATATAGCTATGTCAGTTTCAATTCCTTAAACTCCAAATGTTTCCGACCTTCCCTGATCCAAAACAATCCCAGGCTTATTCCTCTAGGTTTGAGTTTGAGTGTAAGGCAGACTGCTAACATTCTCTCTTGTTCTTTATCTAACATTTGCTGTTAGATCAGGGGTGGGAAAAGTACGGCCCTCGGGCCACATCCGGCCTGTTGTTTCGTTCAATCCGAATCCAGAATATCAGAATTACGTATAGATATATGTATATATAGGGAGGGTGGTGTAGCCCAGTGGTGAAGGTGTTGGACTCTGGACCGGAAGATCATGGGTTCAAACCCCACCACCACCAACAACAAGCTGCCACTAGTGGGCCCTTGAGCAAGGCCCTTAACCCTCAATTGTTCAGTTGTAAGTCGCTCTGGATAAGGGCGTCTGCCAAATGCCACAAATGTGTAAATGTAAATATATAACATATAAACGCGCAACATATAACCGATCTGCGCACAGCACCCCAAAGACCCCGCCCCCGACTCCACCCCCGCCAACAATTCACAATATTGAAAATAATGAGTCATACAATACAATTTTTGTATGTGTTCGCCTTTTACCTTAAAGGTTGCACAAAAGAAGCATGCACGTGTCTCAAAAACGACAAAAAGACTCGATGTTTCCAAACATGCAGACAGGCGCTGTTTACCAACGATGTTTACCAACGAGGACTCCCTAACTGGATTTATTGAATTCTTTCCCATCAGGTTAGTTTAGACATTGCAGGGGTCGTGATTCCTGAACACTATCGACTTTTGTGTTAGCCAAGCAATCCCACGCAAACTCACTTTGATCTCCCGCGTCAGAAGGGAACACGAACCCCCATAAACATTTGCAACAAGGAGCAAAAGCGCTCGGTAAAACAATTTTTAGCACATTTCGACAGAGTAGCAATGAGAGTGCCTTGGCGTTTGGAGGCTGTGATGTGATGCAGTGCAGCAGTCTCCGATCAGATACGGGAAAAAAAAAAAAAGACCTTCTTATCCAAAAGCTCTTTATGCAGTAACAAAGCTTAAGCTAAATACTAGGATTTCATCTCGCAAGTCATCGTCGCTTTCTTTTCAAATCTTTCAAACCTTTGCATATGGACAAATCTAGTTTCTAGACGTGAATGAGAGAATAATGAGGTAAATGTGTGCATACTGCCCCGTGATGGACTGGCGTGGCATTACATTTAATCCTGCCTCATTCGCTTTGACCCGTCAATTACGTGACCAGGATAAATCACTATTATCTGCCTCTGACCAGGATAAATCACTTACCAATCATGCAGCAATGAATGCAAATCTGATAGCGGAATGACTTATATTTAAATAGCACGTTTTATTGTATTTTGGAATATGGATATACCGAATATTTCATTTCTTTTTCAATTATCTTCCATCTATCTTCAACCGCCCCCCCCCCCCCCCCCTCCCCCCGCCCCCCACCACCCACCACCACCACCCCGCGTTCTCTGGCAAACTCATTTCCTTCGGGATTAACACGGCTACCTTATCTTTGTTGTGGTGATTATATATTGTTTGTGTAAACCAAAAATATGGGGTGATTTAAACGGATTATTTCCGGGCACCATTAATACACACAACTATAGGCTGCTGCGGTGAAACATAAAAAGAACATTTAAAACTTGTGAAGAAAATTGTGAAGAAAATGATCAATTTAAGTCAAAAACTGCATTGTATATGTTTTATATGTCATATCACTGCTACACAGCTAACAGCGTATATAACTACTAACTATTGTCATTACAACATATATAGCTGACGCAGTACATGGTGAAATGAGACAACGTTTCTCCAGGATCCTGGTGCTACACAAAACAACATATAAAACAACATAGAGCTACAGATGACGTATCATACGACATAGCCACAAGAACACAACGCAAAGGACTAGACAAAGTTTGTCCTAGCTACATAAAGTGCATCGTGTGCAACCCGGTGCAAACAGAGCAAAAACAGAACAAGACTGTGTTGACAACACGAGACAGTGCATAACAACAACATAACACAACATAAAATAAAATAATATAATAATAAAAATAAAATAAGATAAGATAAAAAAAAAAACACAACAAATGTCATACCTGGCATTTATGGCAGCTCATCACCAAAGAAACACAGGAAGCTACTGAGTAGTACGCCGTGTTGGGGAGTAACGAGTTACGTGTGGCGGCGTTACACAATAAATGTAAGAGTTACTGAGGACTCCCATGGTGTAATGTGTAATTACATTACAGTTACTTGTGGAAATGTTAAAGACGACAAACTCTGGACTAATTCATGTAAAACCAATGATAAATCAGTGATATAAATAGTGGGATCGGCGGCGGGGTCATGTCACCCTGGGGAATATGTCCTTTTGCCGTACAAGAATAAAGTGTAATTGCACGTCCATTACAGTGGGTGGCAGTGGCTCTCTCAGTCTCGGAGTATGCACAGGGAGTAGCATGACTTAAAGTGCCACCTAGTGGAGAAATGAAAGTAATCAAATGGAAAGTAATTGAAAAGTTACACTACTAATTAGATATTGTAATCTATTACATATCTAAAGTAACCTCGCCAACACTGGTAACACTGGATGTGTATCGGACACCTTTATTGCACATCTACTTTTTATCAATGTTTCTTTGCACAATAACTATTATCTTATTAGCCAAACTGTGATACTTTGCACTAGGTCGTTGTTGTGTTTTGTTTTTATTTTATTTTATATTGTGTTAGTTGTTTGTTGTGCACTGTCTTGTGTTGTGAACACGGTCTTGTTCTGTCTTTGAGCTGTTTGCACCACACGATGCACTTTATGTAGCGAGGACAAACTTAGTCTCTTAGTCTTAGTCTCAGCATTGTGTTCTTGTGTTTGTGTTATATGTTGTTTTGTGTAGCACCAGGGTCCTGGAGAAACGTTGTCTCATTTCACTGTGTACTGCGTCAGCTAGATGTGGTTGAAATGACAATAAAAACCTCTTGACTTGACTTGACTTTACTTGGAATTCTAGGATCCTGCAATCGTTTGCAAAACCTCGAATTGTGGGAACATATTCAACATTGGTATCATTCCCTTAGCATGTTGCTAATTTGACTAAAATGTGCCCTGTGCTCCACCAGGGGAGGAGTGGTGCTATTCTCTCCTCTGTCACTCTTCAAGGACACCTGAGAAGTCATGGAGGCATAAGAGGGCAGTTTGAGGTTTGACGTTTCTCTGAGTGAGCATGTTGCAGCCTTCATTCTCAGTGCTTGCTGGTTGTCAGATGATAGTCCCCTTGTTAGTCTGTGAGAGCTCGCATTTTCTGGCAGGTCCGCCCCTGCATGCCAGAATGCAGCTGGACAACTTTTCACCCACATCGCTATGTTGCTGTCCTTACTTCACCGGCTTCCTGTGGCTGCCCACACCAAGCTGAAGGCACCAATCAAACGACAACCCCAATTTTCCTTTCAACTCAGGCTGACCCAGTATGATAGAGTGAATGCTTGCTTCAAGATTCCTGTCTTTACCAGCATGGGGGTCTGTACAGGTGTCGCTTTCTGTCTTCAAAAAGGTCAAATCCTTATTTAGCATGTAAAATTAATTTTTTTTAATGATATCGGTAATCTCTAAACTAGCAGAACTAGCACGAGGGAATACGTTCTGCAAGTTGCTATGGCCATGAGCTTTGGGTCATGACCGAAAAGGCAAGATCTTGGATACAGGCGGCCGAAATGAGCTTCCTTCGCAGGGTGGCTGGGCGCTCCCTTAGAGATAGGGTGAGAGCTCGGAGTAGATCCGCTGCTCCTCCACATCGATAGGGGCCAGCTGGCGTGGCTCGGGCATCTATTTCGGATGCCTCCTGGGCGCCTTCCACGGGAGGTGTTTCGGGCATGTCCCACCGGGAAAAGGCCTCGAGGAAGACTCAGAACACGTTGAAGGGACTATGTCTCTCGACTGTCCTGGGAACGCCTCGGTGCCCCCCCGGAGGAGCTAGAGGAAGTGGCTGGAGTGATAGAAGTCTGGGCATCTCTGCTCAGACTGCTGCCCCCGCAACCCGGTCCCGGATAAGCGGAAGAAGATGGATGGACGGATGGAAGTTGCTATGGATAAGGGCATATTTATCAAATGCTGTATAGAAGACCTGTAGACCAGAAGATCACGGGTTCAAACCCCAAAACAAAGCTGCCACTAGTGGGGCCCTTAAGCAAGGCCCTTAACCCTCAATTGCTCAGTTGTAAGTCGCTCCGGATAAGGGCGTCTGCCAAATGCTGTAAATGTATATTTAATACTCACAGCAATAATGTTAAAGAAGTCGTCGTCCCCCAGTGTGTCCAGTATGGAAGAGACTGTTTGCTTGGCGATTGTCAGTCTGAGACCTTTCATGCTGCCACTCACGTCCACGAGAATGACCACATCTTTAGGCGACGTAGCTGCTTGTATATACCTACACACACACACATACACACACACAAACAAAAATACATGAGAGCTGTTCATTTGTCAACTATGTGTGTTTTTATTACAAGCCTAGAAACAATGCATTATATTAGTAATAGAGACGTCACGAGACGTGACTATACTTACCATTTTCGATTTCGACAGTCAAACGCTATAACTCCATGTTCATCGGGTTTCCACTTTATACCTATACAAAATCAACCAATATGGCTTTTTAACCTCTACACAGTCTTACTGCTAAAACTGATACATGTACATTCATTCATTCATTCATTCATCTTCTACCGCTATATCCGATCTTCCCTCGGGTCACGGGAAGTCTGTGCCTATCTCATGGGCATTAAGGCAGGATACACCCTGGATGGAATGCCAACCCATCACAGGACACACACACACACATTCACACACACATTCATACACTACGGACAATTTTCCAAGGTGCCAATCAACCTACCGTGCATGTTTTTGGACCGGGGAGGAAACCGGAGAACTCGGAGAAAAACCTCCTGAGGCACGGGGAGAACATGCAAACTCCACACACACATGGCCGATATGGGAATCGAACCCGGACCCTGGCAGTGTGCGGCGAACGTGCTAACCACTACGCCACCGTGCCCCATACATATTCATAATATACATCATTATACATAATAATGAACTATACAGTATTTTTTTCCCATATTCATTCTTTGTAGATTTTTCATAACCTATGTTGTACTTGACAATGGAACGCAGAAAACATCAAATGTTTACATGGTAAAAGAAAGAAATAAAGTCCTTTTGTATTTGATGGCTGCAATATGTACGGCAAAAGCAACAGGGCTATATTTAACGCTCTCGAGCATCCCCTCTTCTTTTAACCATGACCCGCCTGATGGATGTATTTATTTTGTATTGTATATACTTAATATATAAATGTCATATATATATATATATATATATATATGGTCATCACAGACAATGATATCTGAAGCTGTTTCTGAGCTCACGCTGTGATTTACAAAGTGATTTACAAAGATATTATTCAATACAGATGATGAGAGTATTAAGAGTCTTCACAATAAGATGATAATGAACATTATTCTGAAATGTTTTCAAATTATATAAACACTTTTTTTTTTTTTAGATTGGTGAACCGGTGTCCATCTTTAAGATGTGCTTTTTACGCCTAGTCACATTACTGGTCTTATTCATGGCATTGTTTTCCCCCATGTATTTCTATATTTATAGAAACATATCTTCATTTTTTTTTACATGTAGAAGCCATTAAATGAAAAAATGACCTTTCTTTAAATGGAAAAAAGGCATTCTGATAACACAAACTTACATTTTTACACCTTTTTTTTTTTACATTTTTCTAAATGTTTTGTATTAAAAACAAAATCTCTAGGGTTGAAGAGTTACTTTAGCAGAGGTTTGGACAATTTATGGGATTATTAATTTTTATTTACCACAAACAAGTGATGGAAAGTTGACAAAACGGCAATATATATATATTATATATATATATATATATATATATATATATATATATATATATATATATATATATATATATATATATATATATATATTATGTAACAGTTCGTTATTTTGCTGTGAAAACAATCCGGTTCATTTATTCAAATGAAACAATTCCGATTGATATGACATGTTTAATTTTAGAAAAGCCAGGGAGGTGGTGGCTGAGTGGTTAAGGTGTTGGCCTACGGATCGCAAGATCGCAGGTTCAAATCCCACCACCACCACCAAGCTGCCACTAGTGGGCCCTTGAGCAAGGCCCTTAACCCTCAAACCCTCAGTTGTAAGTCGCTCTGGATAAGGGCGTCTGCCAAATGCCACAAATGTAAATGTAAATACACAAGGGAGTGTCACTGATGATGGACACTGATGTTATTATCGCATGTGGAGAGACAATGTGCATATAATAAGATAGAGAATTAAAAAGAAACGAGTAGAGATATTGGAATACCCGTTTGTGCCTTTTTCTCAGTGCCGTTGCTGTTTGTCGTGCACACACACAAGTGAACATGGCATACTTGGCATTCATGCACGGCTTTACAATGCACACAGGGCCAGCCTTCAATCCCTTCAAAACACTGAACTGTCCAACTTGCCTTTTATCATCGCAGTTAATGTTCACGGTGACTAAGACTCACCCTGCTTGTCTGATTTGCCCATCTTGAGGGAGACAGGTTTAGCAAGCTAATTATACTCATGCTACATCCTAGCACTTTAGGTGCCATTCATTCAAGCACACACACGCACACACACACACACACATACACACACACACACATTGTCCCTATTACTGTATGCTATTAAGGACCTTATTGGTCACAAAATTACAGCTAATCACAAAATGCAGCCATTTAATGCAACGTCTGGACCTAAACCTCAGCTTAGGTTCTAGCAACCAAAAAAAAAGCACTTTGGCTCCACACACAACACACACACCACACACACACACACATTATGCTTAAACTCACCAGGGTACTGTCTGAAGAAACCCTTGGCACTGCCAAAGTACTGCCATATGAGGGAGGGGTCTCTCTCAAAGTTATCCACGAAGACCTTATTAAGGGCCTCCGACCAGTACACTCCATTCACTATTGCTGAGTCTATGATAAACAAATAAACAAAACAAAAAAAAAAAAACACAGAGAGAATTCATAAGCATCAGGACAAACATCAGGGCAACAATAACATTCTTTATACTATATGAGAACATTGGAATGTTTTAAACCATCATTTTACCGTACTGGAAGTGTGTTCACAATATTCTAACCATGCAATAAACGAGTATATATAATAATAAACTTCACCTATAAACTTCTCCTAATAAACTAATAGACTCCTTTTCATCATCCAGACATTTGTGATTTTTTTAATCTGCGTTAATACTCATGATGAACTTAATTAGTAGTTGTAGTAGTACTAGTAGTAGTAGTAGTAGTATCATTACTGTTATTATTATTATGGGGGGCGTGGTGGCTTAGTGGTTAGCACGTTCTCAGGAGTGCCTCAGGAGTTTTGCTCCGGGTTCTCTGGTTTCCTCCCGGTCCAAAAACATGCACGGTAGGTTGATTGGGACCTTGGTAAAATTGTCCCTAGTGTCTAAATGTGAGTGTGGGCTTGGAACCCCATACAGGGTGTGTCCTGCCTTGATGCCTAACGATACGTAAAGAACAGGCTACCGAGAGAAAAGTCGGATAAAGTGGTAGAAGATGAATGAATGTATTATTATTATTTTATTTTATTATTTTCTACTCTTTATTTTTATTGTTTCTTATTTGCTTGGAAAGCACGTTGAGATGTCTCTTTTTCTTCTTCTTCTTCTTCTTATTATTATTATTATTATCATTATTATTATCATTATCATTAAATAAACTACTAAATAAACTGCATTTTCCCTTCACTTGTATTCACTTGTAGAAGACCCAAACCTGTTCCATGCAAGCGAGTCCCATGAACATATGAGTACTTAGAGTCGAAGATCTTGAGTGTCCTACTACAAAGCACTGACATCCGCCCCACTGAACACCTCTGGGGTGAACAGGGACTGTATTTACATCCCAGACCTCCCCCAGTACTTTTATCCATATAGCGTATTACATTACATTTGCATATTTACCTATCAATTGTTTGGAGAATAAAACGCTCAGCCTATACAACGAATGCTGAGAGTGGTTTTATGGACTTATGGAAATCTTATGTATCCTGAATTTGTTGTTGTTTACCTTTGTGTTTAGCTTTGTGATTAATACCTTTGTGTTTACCTTTGTGATTAGCACCTAATACCGGGACTTTCACCTTCTCCATCGGCACAACATTGCCCAAACAGACACTGGACACTTTACATTTACATTTGCAGCATTTGGCAGACTCCCTTATCCAGAGCGACTTACAACTGAGCAATTGAGGGTTAAGGGCCTTGCTCAAGGGCCCACTAGTGGCAGTTTAATGGTGGTGGGGTTTGAACCCATGATCTTCCGGTCCAGAGTCCAACACTGGGCTACAACCACCTCCCTTTAAACTTTACACTGGCTACTTTACACTTTACACACTATTTCTATATATTTTTTTAATAAAGATATCCTATTTCTATTTTTATTTGTAAACTATTTTATTTATGCTTATGTGGTTGGACGGCCGTAAAGCGCATTTCACTGCATATCATACTGTGCATGTATGTGTGTGTGTGACAAATAAAATTGGAATTTGATTAATAAGTGGTCTCTTGTCTCTAGTCTAATATATTACACTACATCTTTGCAGAACGTGACAATTTCTTTCACCGCCTTCACGGTTTTCCGAACCAAAAATGACCCAACAAACATGACTGCTGTATCTAAAAGATGATGAAATCTCTACAGCAGCTTGCTGGCTTTGTGGGAACAGGGATCCATAAAACGTATAAATCTGTCCCAGTTACATACGTCACATGTTGACACTAAGCGACAGTTATCTGAAACCTAATCCAGCTTTTCGTTGAAGGTCCAAATGTCGGCTTCGAACTGCATTTTTTCCCTGCTATCTGTGACTATCATTTAAAGAGAGAGAGTTTGCACGGAGAGATTGCGAGAGAAGGAAACAAGAATTTATAAGACTGATGATAACTGGTGAATATAAAATCGCAAGCGACGTGCCAAAGTCACATAGCTCATCTCTATGATGAAGGAGGCTTAGGAAACTCCTGGCTGGGCGAGCCAGGGACAAATCGACAAAAAGACAGTGTTCATCGGAATAGTTTTAAAAAAAGAAAGGAAGAAAGAAAAGAAGAAGGGCACGGTGGCTTAGTCGTTAGCAGGTTGGCCTCACACCGCCAGGGTCCGGGTTCGATTCCCGTCTCGGCCGTGTGTGTGTGGAGTTTGTGCATGTTCTCCCCGTGTCTCAGGGTTCTCCGGTTTCCTCCCCCGGTCCAAAAACATGCACGGTAGGTTGATTGGCACCTTGGAAAATTGCCCCTAGTGTATGAATGTGTGTGTGAGTGTGTGTGAGTGTGTGTGTGCCCTGCGATGGATTGGCATTCCATCCAGGGTGTATCCTGCCTTAACGCCCTGAGATAGGCACAGACTCCCCGTGACCCGAGGCTAGATCGGATAAAGCGGTAGAAGAATGAATGAATGAATGAAAGAAAAGAAGAACGAGGAAAATATGCTCTGAGAATATAAATACTCACATTAATGGCTATCAGCGTTAGCATCGGCAGCTCATGATCATGCAAATGTTAACGTTTGTCGTACACTTCGCGCGGCCTTCAAAAATTGAGGTTCCCTGCTGCTTAGCATCCATCATTATGGAAATGGTGTGCCAGGATCCTAAAAAGACTTCAGGCTGCTTTTAAAACCATTACAGCCAGTATTACGAGGGAGGACGAAATCGAGATAACGAAAAGAAGACTGAAAAAAATTCGTCAAATGAGAAATCCCTTGCTTTTTAAGGCCAGATTGTGTCCCTAAATGACTGGGTGTAATGTCCCGTATCGAATTTGTGAAAGATATTTGGTTAGCGTGTATATTATATTATGCCGGTCACTTAAGGAGGAAATTATTAAAATTATACTGATTATCACCTCCGATTATTCACCTCCATTAATGTTTCATCTCATTAATGAATTATACATATTTCAGGGACTATAAAAAGTCCTGCCTTCTAGATTCTTCCCAGCTATATTTTTGTATTAATACGGTTGTTTGGCGTCTGTATGTTAAGGTTATTTTTATCTTATGTAATTCGGAGTAAAAACAAAAAAAAACTAACAAGCATTAACATTACCTTGGGTTGAGTGAAGTATGTTGATTTTTATTATTATCTTATATTCATTTGTTGTTTTTTTTTACTTAAATAAATCAGCTCAAACTCGTCTCGCATTCTCCCCATGACTGCTCTAAACTACTACAATCATTCATTCATTCATTCACCTTCTACCGCTATATCCGATCTTCCCTTGGGTCACGGGGAGTCTGTGTCTATCTCAGGCGTCTATGGGCATTAAGGCAGGATACACCCTGGATGGAATGCCAACTCATCACAGAGCACACACAAACTCACACACATTCATACACTAGGGACAATTTTCCAAAGTGGCAATCAACCTACCGTGCATGTTTTTGGACCGGGGGGACGGGAACCCAGAGAAAAACCCCATGAACATGCAAACACATGGCCGAGACAAGAATTGAACCCCCGACCCTGGCGGTGTGAGGCGAACGTGCCCCTACTACAATCATTCATTCATTCATTCATCTTCTACCGCTTTATCCGATCTTCCATCGGGTCACGGGAAGCCTGTGCCTATCTCAGGCGTCTATGGGCATTAAGGCAGGATACACCCTGGATGGAATGCCAACCCATCGCAGGGCACACACACACACACACTCACATTTACACACACATTCATACACTAGGGACAATTTTCCAAGGTGCCAATCAACCTATCATGCATGTTTTTGGACCGGGGGGAAACCGGAGAACCCGGAGGAAAAAACCCCTGAGGCACGGGGAGAACATGCAAACTCCACACACACATGACCGAGACGGGAATCGAACCCGGATCCTGGCGGTGTGAGGCGAACGTGCCCCTACTACAATCATATTTACATATTTTTTTTCCCCTTTCTGATGTTTGTGGACATGAACAAAAGCTCTTGTCTTGTCTTTTGTCCAGCGACTGTGAGATGATAATTGCTCTTGAAAGCTGCTCTGGCTATAGATTAGCTACGCAAGGTAAGATCTACTACAGCATAATAATGCTTTTAGATACAAGTGCACAATGGAAGTTCGAGCTAGAGCAGATATCGAACGCGATATTGCTGTTCCATCACCAGTTGTGCATTTCTCCTTTATAAATAGCAAAGAAGTGAATTTCATGTGCGACATTTAGATTTTGGAAATCCGTTGCTGTTCACTATCAATATCATAACCAAAGAAGTGCAACAGCCCAGGGAGGTGGTGTAGCCCAGTGGTGTTGGACTCTGGACCGGAAGATCATCGGTTCAAACCCCACAACGACCAAGCTGCCACTAGTGGGCTCTTGAGTAAGGCCCTTAACCCTCAATTGCTCAGTTGTAAGTCGCTCTAGATAAAGGCGTCTGCCAAATGCTGCTGTAAATGTAAATGTCACCGCTGAGCTCAGGAACACTGAAAACATTTACGGTTGATGATCGTATCCATCTTTCTTGTAAGTGCCTTCCATGTGCACACAATGTGTCGCTTCCTGGACATTTTGCTTACGTGTCGTTTATTGTCAATGCACTCTCGAAAGCAGAATAGCCTTATTTTAAGGCAATAAAAGCCCTTTAAGCTCTTGAGGCCACAATAAAATGACGTGGCGACATTCTGTCACGGTTCTGTCTGCTCCTGTTACCCTGCACACTCACTAACCCTAAATCAGCTCCACCTATGACCTATTTCTCTTCCTCACTCCAGCTCCCTATTGAAGCCGTCTCTGGGTCCGCTCTCCTACGGATCACGTTTGAGACACGGGCTACTGTTTGTTGTGTTTGCTCTAATTGTTTTCTTGTGCTCTCTACAGAAAAGATCCGTTTCCTGGTCCGGTTTGTTTCCTGTTCGTTGCCTCGCATTCACCTGTGTGTTTTCAGGGTCTACCCGTTTTCCGGCTGCCATTCATCCCAGCGAAACACTCTCTCTCTCTCTCTCTCTCTCTCTCTCTCTCTCTCTGTCTGTCTGGCGTTAAAGTTAAATAAAACCCTGTCTAAACTCTAAACTCTGTCAGGCCATGTCATTACACATTCGGCCTGCGGGCCTTGAGTTCAGATGGTAAACTCTTAGGTAAAATAGGCCAAGCTGAAATGGCAAGATATTGTATACAGCTTTTAATGGTCTTGTTAACAAATAAGGGTCAGAAAATGAGCATGAAAGTAATGTACTCCTGAGAGTGAACATTTGCTTTTGAAAATGCAGACGGGAAATCAAACAGGAGCAGGGAAATGATATTTTCTTGAACGCATTCAAATGTTTGACCAGAAATGTAAGATGTTGATGTGACCGCAGATAAAATGATCTAAATCGAGTCTGAAGTGTATCGGGTGATATTACAGAGGCGATCCAATAAAGGAAAAATGTTGGACTGTTCTACAATGCCAAGTCAATCACCTAATCTGATCCCAATACAGCATGAATTTACTAAAGACTAAACCAGAAGAACAATCCGCTAAAAACAATCAGGGTCTAAATAGGGGTGGGAAAAAAAGAAGGTAAAACATCACCTGGGATATAACCCAGTTGATGCCCATGAGTTCCTTTGTAATCATGTAATTAAAAATGTAATCATTTATTAATTATTATTATTATGTTTAATTCAATGATTAGTCTTATTTTGCTAAAAAAAATGGAAATAAAAGCTGGAATTTTAGTTATATTCGTTATTTAATTTCAATTTATACCCACAATTTATAAATGATTCAGGATTCTCATCAATTACTCAACAATTGTACAATTGTGTTTTATAAAGTGTTAAATCGTTTCTAATACCAGATCATTCTGCCAATGAAATGTCCGGCATTCAAAAAATATGATATTTATAATATTCACAGACCCCGATGAGTTTTTTTTTTTAATATCAGATCCGTCACACTAATTATACAGATCGGAATGGTTAGTATCATTGTTATCATGAGGATGCTTTTATGGAGGTGATAATCACCATTATCCTGTTCTAGGGGCTGAGCTTTCCATTTCAATGATACTCGTTTTTTTTTTAAACACCGTGAGTGTCGTACGGGGCAGCATTGCTGGGAACACTGTGTATTCTTCAAAGCCACTACAGCAGTGGCTTCCAACTAGAGGTGGGAATTCATTCATTCATTCATTCATCTTCTAGCGCTTTATCCGATCTTCCCTCGGGTCACGGGGAGTCTGTGTCTATCTCAGGCGTCTATAGGCTTTAAGGCAGGATACACCCTGGATGGAATGCCAACTCATCGCAGGACACACACACACACACACACACACACTTACACACACACACACATTCACACACTAGGAACAATTTTCCAAGGTGCCAATCAACCTACCGTGCATGTTTTTGGACCGGGGGAGGAAACCGGAGAACCTGGAGAAAAACCCCCTGAGGCACGGGGAGAACATGCACAAACTCCACACACACATGGCCGAGACGGGAATCAAACCCGGATTCCTGGCGGTGTGAGGCGACCGTGCTAACCACTAAACCACCGTGCCCCACTGTCCCTACAGTTATATATTGTAATTAATGACACTGATGATTGATGACTCAGATGCATCTCACTGAGGAGTTTTTAGAACAGACCTGAGAAATACTCATGTGGTCCTTGGGGGCCACGTTAGTGACCCCTGGTCTATACAACTGAGTGGCTACAACTTTGTCCTAACAGTTTGGGGAAGAACCACGTATGATATAAAACACTGCAAAAACAACGCTTTTTTTGCACATATAGCATTTATGCTATTAGTAAATTAACACATGCCATGCCAGACGTCTCTGTGGCAGATTTGTGGCCCAGTTCCATAATTTCAAGTGTGTGCTTTATTTTAACTTAGCGATGATGCAATCACAGATGTGGTAATGAATGTGGTCCGAAACGTTTGATTCCCACTTCTATACAGAAATCCTTCTATACAGTTGTTCCACATTTGTAGGAAGAGATTTGGGTGGAACCACATAAGAGCACTGATAAGCAGATGCCCACAGGACATTCGGCAAAAGTGTGTGTGTATGGAAGAACGCTTGTGTGTGTGTGTGTGTGTGTGTTAGTGAGTGAGTGCGATTGATCTCTCCCTGAATAAGATTGTAGAGGCAATTAATCTCTCTTGACAGCACTCTTTGTGCCTTTATGGATTTATTCTATAATTCATCATTTATTCTGGCATTGCACTTATGAACTAGTCTTTGTTAAGATCAGAAAATGTGTGCTTTGGGTCTCTCTCTCTCTCTCGCTCTCTCTCTCGCTCTCTCTCGCTCTCTCTCGCTCTCTCTCGCTCTCTCTCGCTCTCTCTCGCTCTCTGGATCTGTATCATAAATAACATTTACTATTTGGTGATTAAGGACATGGATTCATTTCAAAAGCATCACTGGCATAATCACTAACAATTAAGTAGCCAATTACAGCACTCCATCAAAAAATAAATAAATAAATAAATAATACATGTGTAAATTAATGTAAGTGATGAATATTAATGTCTGCTGACAGATTCTTTAGTATGTCGTCGATGGCGATGACTGTTCATTATGCATTCGTTCCGAAACGAACACTTTGGTAATGGAATTGAATTGTTTAAATTAAGATTAGTTTTGCATTTCTATGGTGGTACATGTTTTATGAACAGACTGACATCTATTTCATTCAAATACGCTTGAGGCAAAAATGGCTGTACTTCATGAGAATATATACCTAATTTAATAATACAGCATTTAGACCACATATGATGCAACAGTCAAAAGGGGCACGGTGGTTTAATGGTTAGCACGTTCGCCTCACACCGCCAGGATCCGGGTTCGATTCCCGTCTCGGCCATGTGTGTGTGGAGTTTGTGCATGTTCTCCCCGTGCCTCAGGGGGTTTTTCTCCGGGTTCTCCGGTTTCCTCCCCCGGTCCAAAAACATGCACGGTAGGTTGATTGGCACCTTGGAAAATTGTCCCTAGTGTATGAATGTGTGTGTGATTGTGAGTGTGTGTGTGTTTCCTGTGATGGGTTGGCATTCCATCCAGGGTGTATCCTGCCTTAATGCCCATAGACGCCTGAGATAGGCACAGACTCCCCGTGACCCGAGGGAAGATCGGATAGAGCGGTAGAAGATGAATGAATGAATGAATGCATGAAGCAAAATTCATAAGACATCAGAAGTACCTGAATTTCAACAAATTTCTACAAATACACTCCCGAATCAAGTAGCATATCTTCCCAGAATAGTGGAGCTTTCAACAGCAAAATGGGGACTATGTGTCAAATTGAAGTCCTACGAAGAACAATACCATGTTGCACAAAAAAAAAAAATATATATATAATATATATTTCTACTCTTTGTCAACTTTGTCTAGAACAAATATCATAGTTACAATAGTATAACATATTGTGTATTGCACATCTGAGCACCACAAGCCAAACATACCTTTGTTGTACATGTTGGTGGGGACCTGCACCACGCTGAGGCTGAGGTTCACGGACAAGTTGTTAAAATGTTCATTGGGCTGCAGAAGGAACTCTCCACCCAGCTCTACGCTATTGCCTTCCTCGTCCACCTCATTGATGAGCACAGCATTGAAATACTCATACTGCAAAAAAAAACAAAAAAAACATAATAGGTAAAGAGTAAATAATAATAGCCTTTATTTGTCACATAAACATTACAGCACAGTGAAATTCTTTTCTTCGCATATCCCAGCTTGATGTTGGTAGTTTGGGGTAAGAGCGCAGGGTATCAGCCATGATACGGCGCCCCTGGAGCACAGAGGGTTAAGGGTCTTGCTCAAGGACCCAAAGGCGGAAGCTTAGCCATACCGGGGCTCGAACCTGGATCTTCCGATCAGCAGCCCAGCGCCTAATAAATCACTGTATAGCTTTTTTTCACAATCAGTAAGAATTCCAAACATTCACACTCAAAAAATGGTGTCTGGCAGCAAGAATGAAATCCCGGGGGAGTCGATAATGAGTGATCGATGATGTTTTAATTAGGAACAAGCTGCATAACTTTTTTCCGTACATCGTTTAGGCTTCGGCACAAAAGGTCGTCAAAATCATGGTAGGATGGCAATTAAATCCGGAATAAATTCTCCATCACTCAAACTATAGCTGTAGCATCCAAATGATGCCTATACGTGATCTACTCAGGGGTGAGCAATTATTTTATTTCCAAAGGGCCACATGAGAAACCTGAGCTGTGCTCGAGGGCCGAACCAACAATAACCTGAGATGAGGTTTAACGATGTTCGATAAGGATATTTTCTTACGATAAAATATATACAATTATGAGTCAAAAGTCACAAACAGGAAAATAATAAATACAAGTATTTTATTTGTAACACACACACTCAGAAAGGCTAAGTAGTTGTTTTTGCAAGTATAAGCAATTCATTCATTCATCCATCTTCTACCGCTTTATCCGATCTTCCCTCGGGGAGTCACGGGGAGTCTGTGCCTACCCTGGATGGAATGCAAACCCATCGCACACACATTCATACACTAGGGACAATTTTCCAAGGTGCCAATCAACCTACCGTGCATGTTTTTGGACCGGGGAGGAAACCGGAGAACCCGGAGAAAAACCCCCTGAGGCACGGGGAGAACATGCAAACTCCACACACACATGGCCGAGACAGGAATCGAACCCGGACCCTGGCGGTGTGAGGCGAACGTGCTAACCACTAAGCCACCGTGCTCCCCGGCTTTAAAATTGTAGCATTATTATAATGAATGCAATACAATATATACAATACTTTAACAGCACAATTATCCGTTTATTTTTCAACTGATTCACCAGACGCATTCCTGGGCAGAGAGAGGAGAAACAAACACCACAAGTAAAATGATTACGTTCCTTATTTACCTTGAGGTGTATTTAACAATGTCATAATATCAGACGAGAGCACAACAGCATCTTTTATTTCCAAATGATCGATATGTAAGTAAGAAATACCTTCTAACAGTCTTCTATTGTTACAGACGGACAGCGAGGGGACGCTTACACCACACATACTCATACAGCAGGACTGCGGAGTTTGCTTGTTGTCGCCCAATATTAAATCTCATTAAACCAGGTTTTGGTAGTCACTTCGAAGAAGCACGGAACGGCATGTTGTTCCACTGCACTCCATTACACTCTGCTGCCCTAAATCTGTTTAACCAATATGAATCGTTCAACAACGATTGTCCCTTCCTTTAATCTTTCAATTTCCCTCATTACCCTCCTGCCCTACAGGTTAACCAACCAAGCAATCAATTACAACTCGTATATCGGTGTAATTAATCTATTTTAATGGACTAGTGTTCATGATTAGCTCGCAGGTACAACCTTGAGCGTCCCCTTTAGAACGAATCACCAAACTCGGCTCCACTACAATAAACGTGCCTGATTTAGGAATTTATTTATTTATTTATTTATTTATTTATTTATTTTTTTTGAAAAAGCACATTTTATGCGAATGTTTTCCCAAAGCGAACAGCAAAATTCCATCCTGATTTTTTTTTTTTGCAAAGCACGTACACAGAGTAGCTCATCTGCATTTAATGGCAGCCGCAAAACTGCAAAACATATGTAAAACTCCGAGGGTAAAGATCCAAGAATATGAGGCAGAACGGAACGTTATTTTGATGCACTTGCTTCACTTCACCATGCTGCATTAGGTTTAAAGGATGGATCTTTAGTGACCACACTAGAATCAGTCATTCATTCATTCATCTTCTAGCGCTTTATCCGATCTTCCCTCGGGTCACGGGGAGTCTGTGTCTATCTCAGGCGTCTATGGGCATTAAGGCAGGATACACCCTGGATGGAATGCCAACCCATCGCAGGGCACACACACACACACACACATTCATACACTAGGGACAATTTTCCAATGTGCCAATCAACCTACAGTGTATGTTTTTGAACCGAGAGGAAAACCGGAGAAAAACCTCCTGAGGCACGGGGAGAACATGCAAATTCCACACACACATGGCCAAGACGGGAATCGAACCCGGACCCTGGCGGTGTGAGGCGAACGTGCTAACCGCTAAGCCACCGTGCCTCTCACACTAGAATCTTGAAAGAGGGTATGATTAACGTGTACTCTTGCTTCCAGATGCAATTGAGGTTGGAATTCCAGGAAAGCCATCAGTGGAAATCATGGCTATGTGGATGCAGTCCCATATGTGGGACCAGATTTGACTTTCATAAAGTACAGTGTACGGGCTAACACGACACCGTGTCTCCTACAGCACGGGAATATCCTGGAATAGGAGAAGGAGCCTTTATTCGTCACATATACATTACAGTGAAATCCGTTCTCCGCATATCAGAGCGCAGGGTCAACCATCATACAGCACCCGTGGAGCACATAGAGGGTTAAGGGCCTTGCTCAAGGACCCAAGAGTGGCAGCTGGGCAATACCGGGGGTCAAAACCCCAACCTAGTGAGCAGAGTAGCCCAGTGCCTTAACGACTGCACTACCATTACATCAGAACCATGAAAAAACTTACTGCTATCCAATTTGTTTAGTCCATGTGTTTCCTTTGTTGCCTATTTCTTAGGCAGGACACTCTGATCAGGACATGAGAGGACATTATTACCAGCCGCAGCAGAGAGATTAACTACAGCTCCAGTCACAAGCCTTCATGTAGACACTGTGTATTATATGGTATACTTTTAGTCTGCTTGCTCACCTGGGATTAATACACATAATTCACTTAAATCACGTCATTTTTTGTTCTTATACTCTGTAAAGCTGCTTTACATGTCCATGTACATGTACATGTACATGTCCTATGTCCATTGTGAAAAGTGCTGTAGAAATAAAATAAACTTTTTACAATTTAATAAGAAAATGTATGTCTTTGTTCAAAAATAACTGGGAATTATTAAACAAGAATGTTTTGAGTATTAATTTTGAGTATCCATAAACTGAAACAAGAATGTTTTACAAAACTTAATCAATTTTGCTAAAAGAGACAATTGATTTCGAGGATTAGCAAAGCTTATGAAGCTAGAGAGAGAGAGAGAGATAGAGTCAATATATATATATGGAGTTTGGATGTTCTCCCCGTGCCTCAGGGGGTTTTTCTCCGGGTTCTCCGGTTTCCTCCTCATTCCAAAAACATGCATGGTAGGTTGATTGGCACCTTGGAAAATTGTCCCTAGTGTATGAATGTGTGTGTGAGTGTGGTGTGTGTGTGTGTGTGTGTGTGTGTGTGTGCCCTGCAATGGGTTGGCATTCCATCCAGGGTGTATCCTGTGCCTTAATGCCCATAGACTCCCTGTGACCCGAGGGAAGATCGGATAGCGCAGTAGAAGATGAATGAATGAATGAGTGTGATATATATATATATATAGATATATATATATATATATATATATATATATATATATAGTATATTATATATTATATATATATATATATATATATATATATATATATATATATATATATATATATATATATATATATATATATATATATATATATATATATATATATATATATATATATATATATATATATATATATATATATATATATATATACTACTACTATATACTAAATCTAACAATAAATATGAACATGAACAAATCTATGCTGAACTTAAACCAGACAGTGGTATAAGGCAACAATTAACACTGCTGGGCGTCTGACAAGACTTGCCACAGAGAAAGCTGAATCTAAATATAGTGACAGAATGCTAGTGCTAAATCCAGTAAAACAAACATTCGAATTTGACGAAATGCTATTGTCCTGTGTCGTCTTGTGTTTTCATTTAAATAAAAGGAAAAAAAGTCTAAACTATCTTTCTTCCACTCGACACCTTGGCTTATAAATCAATGTTTTACTGTCTTCCGCGGTTCTATTACCCTTTTAACCTCTAATCTATCCCCTTCAACGTTTCCTATATAGATCTTTCTTGTTGTTTGTCTCTATTTCGCACCACGCCCGCGATCCACTCGTTTTCTCGCCCATGGAGACTCTAACGAATTAATCAAAGCTTATTATCACTTTAAAACTGCTTACTGTGCCACGCACAACAAATCAATTGTGCCGAGCCCGGCCTTACTCTTCCATCTGCCCTCTGTCCTGTAGCCCTGCTATTCACACCAGCAAATATCCACAGTGCTGTCAGTGCAGCTATGATGTTTTTTTTGGGGGGTCTATTTTGTGGTGATGATGCGTAACTTTGTGTTATAATTAAATAATAATAATACTAATAATAATAATAAAATAACACACATTAAGGCTTCCCATTTCAAATCAATATCCACCGACCAGCCTTAACGTTATGGCGACCGGTGAATATTTCACTGGTCCTCCTTTTGCTTCCAAAACAGTTCTGACCCATCGAGCATTAACTTCTTCAGCAATTTGGAGCTACAACAGCTCGTCTGTTGGATCGGACTATGCCCGCCAGCCTTCACACCCGTCATGCATCAATGAGCCATGGAGAAGCACTTATATAACCACTGATTCACTATGATCTGACCCAGTCGTCTAAACATCACAATTTGGCCCTTACTAAACTCAAATCCTTACACTTGCCCATTTTTCCTGCTTCTTACACATCAACTTCGAAGACAAAAAGTTCACTTGCATCCTAATATATCACTATCACAAACAGGAGCTATAATGAACAGATAAATCAGTGTTATCTCTCTCTTGCCTGATCCCCCCCCCCCCACCGGTATCACCCCTGGTATCACCAAGATGTCACTCTTGGGTCCCAGAATAGAATATCCTTTATTGGTCACATATACATTACAGCACAGTGAAATTATTTTCTTCGCATATCCCAGCTTGTTGTTGGTATTTGGGGTCAGAGCACAGGGTCGGCCATGATACAGCACCCTTGGAGCACAGAGGGTTAAGGGTCTTGCTCAAGGACCCAAGGGCGGCAGCTTGGAGATACCGGGGCTCGAACCCGGACCTTCCGATCAGCAGCCCACAGCCTTATACCACTGAGCCACACGGGTGCTGTATCATGGCTTTTAGACCCCCCCACACACACACACACACACAAAAAACTTTTCACACTAAGACTGTAGTTGAACTAGGAGAAACATATTCCAGCCAAACTCCAAGAAGACATGCTCATTTATCTATTTCCCCCCAATCACTAATAGGAATCACTAATAACAGGAACAAAACAAATAAATAAATAAACAAGGGAAGCAGTTGTGAGATTGTTTCAGTTCCTTGTCTGTAAAGTCCTACGGCGCAGCTGAAGGTCTGACACAAACCTCGGCGCAAAAGGTCAAACGCATCCAGCAGCGGCGCCATCGCGTCTTTTTTAGCCCCGCACCGCAGACTCTGTAAACTTATCTGATCGACTCGGCTAGCCTTGCCCGTACACAACACAACACAACGCAACCTTCTCCACCGCTGACATTTAGTTGAAAAGACGCTTGATAAATACTAAATAATATGGACATGTCCACTTTGTTCACAGCTATTGATGAGGAGCTGCTGAAGGAGCTGCTCAAATCTGGCATTTAGAAGTCTGAAGCCTGAAGCAGTTGTCCAGCTTTGGAAAAAACAAGCAGCGAGCAGAATATTACCTCGTGTTCAAACGACAAACAGAGAAACTCGCCTGCTCAAGCAATGCATCAGAATTGGACATATACATACGATACGGCATATAGAATATACAACAGTGTCAGTGTATGGTGTGAAAAAATAATGTAGTATAATATACATCCGAATCCAAATCTTTATACATGTACTTTTTTGTTTAATAAGAAAGATGCAATGGGAGGGGCACGGTGGCTTAGTGGTTAGCATGTTCGCCTCACACCTCCAGGGTCCGGGTTCGATTCCGGTCTCTGCCATGTGTGTGTGGAGTTTGCATGTTCTCCCCGTGCCTCAGGGTTTTTTTTCCGGGTTCTCCGGTTTCCTCCCCCGGTCCAAAAACATGCACGGTAGGTTGATTGGCACCTTGGAAAATTGTCCCTAGTGTGTGAATGTGTGTGTGTGTGTGTGTGTGTGTCCTGCGATGGGTTGGCATTACATCCAGGGTGTATGCCCATACACGCTTGAGATAGGCACAGACTCCCCGTGACTTCCCCGAGGGAAGATCGGATAAAGCGCTAGAAGATGAATGAATGAATGAATGAATGAATGAAAGATGCAATGTAGTGAGGCGAGGTGGTAGCTCAGTGGTTAAGCCATTTCCCTTTGGACCAGATCACAGGTTCAAATCACCACCAAGCAGCCACTAGTGGGCCCTTGAGCAAGGCCCTTAACCCTCAATTGCTCATTTGTAAGTCACTGTGGATAACGGCATCGGACAAATAAATGATTTAAGTGAAATTCGGACCTGACTATGCATTCAAGCAGGTCATGGCTGCGGAGTGAACGTCACATACTGTAGTGACTACTGCATCTCCAGCCTATACGTTTTTTCTCTGGAGCTCTTTACGAGTGGTCCTTATCTCTCGTGTTACTCTTCTGCTTCCCTGATCAGAAATCTTGTAAGAACCTCTGTTGCATGGCCGGTAGATAGCGACGCGATGTTCCCTTCGTTCCATTTCATTTCTGCATTACTCTCATGTTCAGCTCAGATCAAATTTTTTCATCGCAGTAACATTGGGGAGAGGGTGCAGCTCGGTGCAGGGCTACTGATCGGAATGTTTGGGGTTCGATCCCCGGTATCGCATTGAGCAAGGCCCTTAACCCTCTGTGCTCCAGGGGGTGGCTGACCCTGCGCTCTGACCTCAGCATCCAAACAAGATGGAATATGTGAAGAAAAGAATTTCACTGTGCAGTAATGTGTATGTGACAAAGAAAGGCATTAAGACTTATGGGCATTAAGGCAGGATACACCCTGGATGTAATGCCAACACACACACACACACACACACACACACACACTCACACACACATTCATACACTAGGGACAATTTTCCAAGGTGTCAATCAACCTACCGTGCATGTTTTTGGACCGGGAGGAAACCGGAGAACCCGGAGAAAAAACCCCTGAGGCACGGGGAGAGAACATGCAAACTCCACACACACACATGGTTGAGACGGGAATCGAACCCGGAACCCTGATCCTGGAGGTGTGAGACGAACGTGCTAACCATTAAGCTACGGTGCCCCATATATATATATATATATATATAGATATATATATATATATATATATATATATATATATATATATATATATATATATATATATATATATATATCTATATATATATATCTATAACTATAGAGAATTAAATCTTAATTTAATTAGGAGGGGTCTTAGGGGGTGTAGCTCAGTAGTCTATGGTGCTTGGCTACTGCTCGGAAGGTTGAGGGTTCGAGCCCCGGTATCACCAAGCTGCCACATTTGGGTCCTTGAGCAAAGGCCCTTTTAACCTTCTGTGCTCCAGGAGGGCGCCATATCGCGGCTGATGACCCCAGCTTCCAAACAAACCGGGATATGCGAAGCAATAATTTCACCGTGCTGTAATGTATGTATACAAAGGATCACGGTGGCTTAGTGGTTAGCATGTTCGCCTCACACCGCCAAGGTCCGGGTTCAATTCCCGTCTTGGCCATGTGTGTGTGGAGTTTGCATGTTCTCCCCGTGCCTCAGGGGGGTTTTCTCCGGGTTCTCCGGTTTCCTCCCCGGTCCAAAAACATGCACGGTAGGTTGATTGGCACCTTGGAAAATTGTCCCAAGTGTGTGTGTGTGTGTGTGTGTGTGTGTGTGTGTGTGCCCTGCGATGGGTTGGCATTCCATCCAGGGTGTATCCTGCCTTAATGCTCCATAGACGCCTGAGATAGACACAGACTCCTCGTGACCCGAGGGAAGATCGGATAAAGCGGTAGAAGATGAATGAATGAATGAATGTAATGTATACGTGACAAATAAAGTCCCAAGGCATGGGACTCCTTTTAAACCAAGTATGTCGCAAACGTTTTATTCTAGAACCACATGACACAATGGCATAGTCCTCTCGCTATTATACGCCAGACTGTAGATTCATGCGCTCTCTCTCTCTCTCTCTCTCTCTCTCTCTCAGTCGTGTCAGGTGATTACACCGAGTGAACTGCACGCTAGATACAATCTCCATTTGCTGTGATATTTTTCAGTCCATATCGCGAGCGCATCGGTGACACATCCCTGCAGCGGGGGTTACGAAAGTGCATGTGAAATACAGCTGCAGGTAGAATTGACCATGAAGGTGGAATATTCACTCTTCTGTCCTTTTTTTTAATGCACTCAAAATGGGAGATAATAAAAGGTAATTAGGCTAAAGAACACGCGAACCGAAGTACAAATGACACACGTGTGACTGCCCATGAAGAGAAATTCAAACAGTAATCACAGATGAAAGCATAATGCCAAAGGATTTCATAGATTATACGATTTTTCTTTCTTTTTTTTTTTTTTGGAATGATATTGTGTTTCCCAGCAGGAACATTCATTCTTACAAAAAGCATTGAGGACTTTACCTTCAAACAATCATTATGGGTATGAAAAAAAGGTCCAATATGATCAAACGTTAATTACTTCTTCAAAAACACAACAGGAGCAAATAAACGGTAATTACAATTCAATTAGTGGCCCAGGTGGCGAGCAGTCACTACGATCCGCAAATCCTGCGTCCATCCGGGATTTTGTACACACCTTAAAGTTTTACAAGTAACTTATGCTGATGCAGAAGGTCTAAAGAACATGGCCATTTTTCATTATTAAAAGAAAAAACACCTGTTCATTCATTCATTCATTTTCTACCGCTTTATCCGATCTTCCCTCGGGTCACGGGGAGTCTGTGCCTATCTCAGGCGTCTATTGGCATTAAGGCAGGATACACCCTGGATGGAATGCCAACGCATCGCAGGACACACACACACACACACACACACACACACACACACACATTCACACACTAGGGACAATTTTCCAAGGTGCCAATCAACCTACCGTGCATGTTTTTGGACCGGGGGAGGAAACCGGAGAACCCGGAGAAAAACCCCCTGAGGCACGGGGGAGAACATGCAAACTCCACACACACACACATGGCCAAGATGGGAATCGAACCCGGACCCTGGCGGTGTGAGGCGAACGTGCTAACCACTAAACCACCGTGCCCCTACACCTGTTCATGGACTCAATAATTGTCACCACTTGTAATAAAAAAAAAAAATATATTCTACTATAATTCACTAAAGTTCGGTTGACAAGGCATCTATCCTAACACGACTTCTTTCCTCTCACTGTCCAGGAATCCATAAAAATAAATAAAAATAAAAATTCCACAGTATTTGGGTCACCATTACATATCCTGTTTCTCCACTAGTGTAAAGTCTTTGAGGAAAGTTTTTTACTGTACTTAAATTCTTTTATCGAGTATAAAAGAATATCAGCAACTCTTTTTACTTTCTACTCAACTCCATCTGATTAGATCTGATATAATCTGATATATAATGATATATCATATAATATATGTCGATCTGATATAACATGATTGGATCTCTGTACTTTTTATGCCATGATATTTAAACTATACTGACAGTGACTGTTACCAATTACATTTTGCACTAATAGCATTATCTATCAGAGCTTATTTACTGTGCAGTAGAGGCGATATCATCATCGCCATTGCGTCTGTCGAGTCAAGATTTGTTATTTGCCCCATTTTTAACAAATTTATTTGTCATTTATTTGGACTGACTTGTGTTGATCTTGATGTTAATGCAATGTGGTGTACAGTTTGTATTTTCATAAAGGAAAAACCACACAAATCAACTGTTTAGGGCTTTTCGCGAATGTGTCTTGGTGTTCGCCTCCCACCGCCAGGGTCCGGGTTCGATTCCCGTCTCGGCAATGTCACTTGACACTTTTTAATGACACTATACACTTTATACACTACTTTTTAATAACAATATCTTATTTTTATCTTATTTTTTATCTTATTTTTTTATCTTATTTTTATTTTATTCTTTTTTATTTTACTTCTATTGTTATTTTTGTTCTATTTTATTTTTTTATTTACATTCTTTCTGTTATATATACAAATACAATTTGAATTTGAATATTGGAATTGGGGGCTTTTAGTTTGAAATGGAGTCAATTTTGCAGAAACAAATAAACCAAGCAAACGATCAAATTTGTTGAATTGACTCGTAAACACTAACAATAAGGGATCTATTTGTTTACATAAACAAACAACGTCCCCCTCAACATCAGCGAGACCAAATAACTCGCTGAGGATTTTATGAGAAACAGGCGCTTAATATTTCAGAGACTCGAATGCAGAAATCCCAGTTCTTGTGCTGAGGAGGCTGAAAAGCTTTGGCTTAAACGCCGTCACTGAATATCACACAGTGTACGCAGGCGGTTTACAATCATCTGTACAGATGTTCTATCGCTTTATCACGTCTTCACCATCAAATACAAGACAAGAGCTCAGTCTATCATCTCCGACACCTTCTACCCAGCTCATCTGTTTTCAATTTCCCCTTTTGCCCTCTGGAAAGCACTAATGCAGCATCAAGACAAACAAGGTTCGCCTCAAAAACAGCTTTTTCTTTGCCTCTGAGATTTTCTATGAGATCTCTATGCTACTACATACCATACGTCACTTTTTAATACCATGCATATTGGAATTGGGGACTTTTCATTTGAAATGGAGTAGGTTTTGCAGTACGGTATTTATCCTTGAATTAGGGGTTCAAGGACATTGTTGAAACCCTATTGTAATTGTTGTGATTATTATTATTATTATTATTATTATTATTATTATTATTATTTTATTATTCATTCATTCATTCATTTACCTAATTTTCCAAAAATTTTCTACCGCTTTATCTGATCTTCCCTCGGGTCACGGGGAGTCTGTGTCTATCTCAGGCGTCTATGGGCATTAAGGTAGGATACACCCTGGATGGAATGCCAACCCATTGCAGGGACACACACACAACACACACACACACACACACACACACACACACACACACACATTCATACACTAGGGACAATTTTCCAAGGTGACAATCAACCTACCGTGCATGTTTTTTGGACCGGGGGAGGAAACCCGGACCCCTGAGGCACGGGGAGAACATGTACAAACTCCACACACACATGGCCAAGACGGGAATCGAACCCGGACCCTGGTGGTGTGAGGCGAACACGCTAACCACTAAACCACCGTGCCCCCATTATTATTATTATTATTATTATTATTATTATTATTATTATTATTATTATTATTAGGGCTTCAAGCATTTGACATTGTGTGTAAGGAGTTAAAGCGTCACTCCTCCTACACAATTATTACGGGTCAGTTCGCACTAATGTGTTCCATACTTTATAACTCTATTATTTAGTATGTGTGAAAAGATTCACTTGTTTTGGGTTTATTATTAGTTTTTTTCATTTATACAAATGTTCATTTAAACGGTACATTTACAGTTCATTATTAAATGTACAGCTTTGTTACTTTTTGCACTAATAAAGAGTTTATTATCATTTCTGCAATAGAAATTTAATTGTATTATATACTGTATGTCTATATACTGTTTTTCTAAGTTTATCTGCTGATTATGGAACCATTTTTTTTCCCCCTTCATGTCTCCTTGTGTTCCGGTCTTTAATCTTGTTACATTACGTTTCCTGCTCTGATGTTTACCTTTATATTGCTGCACCCGAACTCCCTGTTTCACATTTATGATTTGTCAATTACGCTTTGTATGCCATGTTATTATAATAAACTGGCATTGTCAACCCAGTACCTACATCATCAGGCACTCACAACACATGATAAATGACGATAAATCTTTAAATATAGTAAAAGACACAATACTCATATCGATGTTGTTGAGTACACTGATTGTAAACAATTTTCCTAATTACTGCTCATCCAGCTTATTACAATTAATGTAGGTAAAAAGTACACTATACAGATAATCATGACTTTATCTATATTTATATATTTATCTTTATCTATATATACCTTTGGCATGGTATAGTGTTATTTTTGTTGTGCATGTATAAACATTCATTCATCTTATACCGCATTATTCGATCTTCCCTCGCGTCACGGGGAGTTTGTGTCTATCTCAGGCGTCTATTTACATTAAGGCAGGATACACCCTGGATGGAATGCCAACCCATCGCAGGGCACACACACACACACATACATTCACACTCACATACCCATTCACACACACATTCATACACTAGGGACAATTTTCCAAGGTGCCAATCAACCTACCGTGCATGTTTTTGGACCGAGGAGGGGAGGAAACCGGAGAACCCGGAAGAAAAAAAACCCCTGAGGCACGGGGAGAACATGCAAACTCCACACACACATGGCCGAGACGGGAATCGAACCCGGACCCTGGCGGTGTGAGGCGAACGTGCTAACCACTAAGCCACCGTACCCCTGGCATGTATAATCGTGTGATTTAATTTTGCAATAAAAATCCTTTGGGCAAAAAAAACTATATATATAATATATATATATATATATATATATATATATAATATATATATATATATATATATATATATATATACAGACGTGGACAAAATTGTTGGTACCCTTTGGTCAATGAAAGAAAAAGTCACAATGGTCACAGAAATAACTTTAATCTGACAAAAGTAATAATAAATAAAAATTCTATAAATGTTAACCAATGAAAGTCAGACATTGTTTTTCAACCATGCTTCAACAGAATTATGTAAAAAAATAAACTCATGAAACAGGCATGGACAAAAATGATGGTACCCCTAACTTAATATTTTGTTGCGCAACCTTTTGAGGCAATCACTGCAATCAAACGCTTCCTGTAACTGTCAATGAGACATCTGCACCTCTCAGCAGGTATTTTGGCCCACTCCTCATGAGCAAACTGCTCCAGTTGTGTCCGGTTTGAAGGGTGCCTTTTCCAGACTGCATGTTTCAGCTCCTTCCAAAGATGCTCAATAGGATTGAGGTCAGGGCTCATAGACGGCCACTTTAGAATAGTCCAATTTTTTCCTCTTAGCCATTCTTGGGTGTTTTTAGCTGTGTGTTTTGGGTCATTGTCCTGTTGCAAGACCCATGACCTGCGACTGAGACCAAGCTTTCTGACACTGGCTAGTACATTTCTCTCTAGAATTCCTTGATAGTCTTGAGATTTCATTGTACCCTGCACAGATTCAAGACACCCTGTGCCAGACGCAGCAAAGCAGCCCCAGAACATAACAGAGCCTCCTCCATGTTTCACACAGTAGGGACAGTGTTCTTTTCTTGATATGCTTCATTTTTTCGTCTGTGAACATACAGCTGATGTGCCTTGGCAAAAACTTCGATTTTTGTCTCATCTGTCCACAGGACATTCTCCCAGAAGCTTTGTGGCTTGTCAACATGTAGTTTGGCATATTCCAGTCTTGCTTTTTTATGATTCGTTTTCAACAATGGTGTCCTCCTTGGTCGTCTCCCATGTAGTCCACTTTGGCTCAAACAACGACGGATGGTGCGATCTGACACTGATGTTCCTTGAGCATGAAGTTCACCTTGAATCTCTTTAGAAGTCTTTCTAGGCTCTTTTGTTACCATTCGGATTATCCGTCTCTTAGATTTGTCATCAATTTTCCTCCTGCGGCCACGTCCAGGGAGGTTGGCTACAGTCCCATGGATCTTAAACTTCTGAATAATATGTGCAACTGTACTCACAGGAACATCTAGTTGCTTGGAGATGGTCTTATAGCCTTTACCTTTAACATGCTTGTCTATAATTTTCTTTCTGATCTCTTGAGACAGCTCTTTCCTTTGCTTCCTCTGGTCCATGTCGAGTGTGGTACACACCATATCACCAAACAACACAGTGATTACCTGGAGCCATATATATAGGCCCAATGGCTGATTACAAGGTTGTAGACACCTGTGATGCTAATTAGTGGACACACCTTCAATTAACATGTCCCTTTGGTCACATTATTTTCTGTGTTTTCTAGGGGTACCATCATTTTTGTCCATGCCTGTTTCATGAGTTTATTTTTTTACATAATTCTGTTGAAGCATGGTTGAAAAACAATGTCTGACTTTCATTGGTTAACATTTATAGAATTTTTATTTATTATTACTTTTGTCAGATTAAAGTTATTTCTGTGACCATTGTGACTTTTTCTTTCATTGACCAAAGGGTACCAACAATTTTGTCCACGTCTGTAGTATATATATATATATATATATATATATATATATATATATATAGCCCACACACACACACACACACACACACATGTAGACAGGCAGACAGATATATAGACAGACAGACAGACAGATATATACATATACATGTATATGTATATCATGTATATGTATGCATCAGCTCCTAGCTTCCCTCTTGTCATGTGACACAGAGTCTGATATATATTTACAAAAATGTATTTCGGTGATTTGCCCAAAACATAAATACACAGCTCGAGCTCTCCAATTCATTGACTCAAAACGTTTGATGGTACACCAAACACCCCCCCGCACCCCATACCTCCATAGAAGTGTTCAGCCAAACCATTGTACAAGAATTTACATTCTCAAAACATCTCTAGGAAAAAACGGACCCATACATGATCAAAGTGACCCAGCGTATCCAGTGAGTAATGAAAGTGTGATCTAATCTACAAAATTGGCCTGCTCCGCAATTAACCTTGCTCAAGCTGTGGATATTTAGCTTCCATCAAATCCACTCGAGCTGAACTAACCGGGTGTTGAAAGTAGTGTCAATTAAGGAACTTGATTTTCTCTTCCATAGTAATAAGTTATATGTTAAACAAATCACTAAATCACCACCGCATAGCCTTTGCACTCTGTGCTTTCCTTATCACAGAAATCATGAAAGTACACATGGAGTGTACAAAGAAAGGAGGAAAAAAAAGAACCCCCCCCCCCCCCCCAAAACATCAGAGGCTTGCTGGTGTGTGTATGCAGGGGTAATGAGTGCCCTGAGACAGTTTATAAAAATAACTTTCCCAGTCATCGCGTAAGCCGGATAAAATGCAGAACAGCTCAAGGGAGCGCTACAATTTATCACTGTCAACTGAAAGAAGAATGGAAAAGACCAGGGGGATGAGGGAAACTGCAAAATGAATGCACTAAGCACACCAGAGCAACATTTACCTTGGTCCTCCGCCGTGCTCTCAATACACACATAGTTTCACTCCAGAGGGATTTGCTTCCTCTGTGTTAAAGACAACAGTCTTATGTACTGTATTCCTGCAGTGTGTAAACATCACAGATACTTCATAGTGGAGATTTACAAAAATCTTATTATATTAACGAGAACAAGAAAATCACCACCACAAAACCATGAACTATATACCACAGTTCACTGCTGGAATAAAATGTTTAGGTTATGAAGCGTCATTTGAGCTTCATAGATTATACTGATCATATACTGTACATTCCGAAGTGCTGGTATTTGCAGTAAAAAATAAATAAATAAATATTTCTTTATTTAAGTCGAATTATTCGACTTATAAATGATCATTTCTATACACATTAATGGAATAATAAACAGTGCACGTACAATTATGTTTGAATTAAAACGCTTAAGATGGGGGCACGGTGGCGTAGTGGTTAGCATGTGCGCCTCACACCGCCAGGATCCGGGTTCGATTCCCGTCTCGGTCATGTGTGTGTGTGGAGTTTGCATGTTTCTCACCCCTCCTTCTCCCCGTGCCTCAGGTTTTTCTTCTTCGGGTTTTTTTTCTCCGGCTTCTCCGGTTTCCCCCCGGTCCAAAAACATGCACGGTAGGTTGATTGGCACCTTGGAAAATTGTCCCTAGTGTATGAATGTGTGTGTGTGTGTGTGTGCCCTGCGATGGGTTGGCATTCCATCCAGGGTGTATCCTGCCTTAATGCCCATAGACGCCTGAGATAGGCACAGGCTCCCCGTGACCCGAGGGAAGATCGGATAAAGCGGTAGAAAATGAATGAATGAATAAAACGCTTCCGATGCGAAGATAATTAAGAAGCTTTTTACCTATATGCTCAAATATGAATTAATACACTACACTTGATACACCCTTTCCTACATTTGAACTAAATAAGAATTTCACAAAATGTGCATGGAGCTAATGCACGCCATCCGACTGACAGAGATTTTGGATGGCCATGAAAATCCTATTTAGCAGCGAGTGAAATTGCCTGTAATTGCACATTTTAAAGGTGTGGAATTAAGTTTTGCCCTGCAATGGAAAAAGAAAAAAAGAAAAAAAAAACTCATCTGAGAGGGAATGATTGCCTCTGACAGGCACTCAAGCACAAATATTTATGAAGCAGAAAAAAAAGAGGAAAGAAAAAAAGACAGAGAGAAAGAGATAGAATAAAGGGAAGCGCACGGAGGAGCACAATGATAGATGGGGTTATTTATTCATTCATCTTCAGGTAACTGATCCAATGAACACTAGGCAGAGAGAAGAGAGATTACAACTTGTATGGTACACTTATATTCCATCAAACTGGATCCTGCTCGCACACTCACACACACACACACACAAACACACACAATCCTAGCATCAGTTGATTGGTACCTTTAATTCTACAGGTATTCCCACAGTCCTAACGACAACATAAAAACACACACACAACTGTATTCTGTGAAAAGACAGACACACTTGCCTTTACACACACAAGTCTCATTTAAGTTCATATAATTGACATGTAACTATATATATATATATATATATATATATATATTCTTCTGAGTCACATTAATGACCCAATCAATGAACAAATTGTTTGTCCCTAATATGAACTCTTCATTAAGAAGCATATATATATATATATATATAGGAGGCACGGTGGCTTAGTGGTTAGCACGTTCGCCTCACACCGCCAGGATCCGGGTTCAATTCCCATCTTGGCAATGTGTGTGTGGAGTTTGCTTGTTCTCCCCATGCCTCAGGGGGTTTTTCTCCGGGTTCTCCGGTCCCCCATCCTGTGTATGAATGTGTGATTGTGTGTGTGTGTGGTGTGTGTGAGTGTGTGTGCCCTGCGATGGGTTGGCATTCCATCCAGGGTGTATCCTGCCTTAATGCCCATAGACGCCTGAGATAGACACAGACTCCCCGTGACCCGAGGGAAGATCGGATAAAGCGGTGGAAGATGAATGAATGAATATATATATATCATTAATTCATCTTCTACCGCGTTATCTGATCTCTCTGGTCGCGGGGCTTCTTCAGGCATCAAGGCAGGATACACTCTGAATGGAATGCCAACCCATCGCAGGGCACACACACACACACACACACATTCATACACTAGGGACAATTTTCCAAGGTGCCAATCAACCTACCGTTCATGTTTTTGGACCGGGGCGGGGGAGGGGGGGGGGGGACCAGAGAACCCAGAGGAAAAGTGAGACACGTGGAGAACATGCAAACTCCACACATACACATGGCAGGGGCGGGAATCGAACCTGGACCCTGGAGGTGTGAGGCGAACATTCTAACCACAAATCCATCATGTCTCTTATATGTATAGCAACATCAACAACACCATCCATCCATCAAAAATGAACAAGACACAAAAGAATGAATTCACATTTCAGAATTATTTAACCACCATGGAATAAGGAACGGGTTCTTTATGCAGATATGTACTTTATGCTAACGCTTTGCCACCGCTGTCAAAGAACAAGACGAAATCCTACAGGGACGGCGGAGGGATCTGCAATTTAGAGTTACACACATAATAAAACAACGTGGGAGAAAGCCTTAAAGGGAGCTAAGTCTTAAAAAGAAAATGGCACATTTGCTCCTGTAGTGTTCCCTCTTGGACACTACCTTGGAGTGAAGTGTGCTTATGTGGTGCATTTCCAAACCCCCATCTATAACTGTAAAAAAGAAGGACATCCACTACATCAAACCAGGATGGTGGGCTGGCATGCACACATTTTTTATGCATGCCTATTTGCATGAAGATTGAAAGGAGGGAGAGGAAAAAAAAAAGAGAGAGAGAGAGAGAGAGAGAGGGAGGTGGAGGAGAGAGAGATAGAGAGAGGGAAACCAAAAAAAAAAAAAAGAGAGAGGGGCAGAATAGATTAAGAAGCCAATTCCACCGGGTTGAGAAGGAGCTCTGGTGTGAGAAGATAAGCAAAACCTCTATCTCTCTCTCTCTGCTGCCAGCCAAATATGTATCCAAAAGTCATACATCCCACACACACACACACCACACACACAACACACACACACACACACACACACACACACACACTGATCAGGATATGTTCCTTCTAAAGAGGCTTCACCCTATACAGACAGGCATGATGTTATTTTTAGGTGCACAGGGCTGTACTCAGTAATTGCCTGCTTGTCACCGGAATGCCAAATGCAGAGCCAATGAAAGTCACCAGAGTTCAAGACCAGTTAGGAAGTTCGGGGTCACGATTCTGAATGAAACAGCCAATTAGACCCATGGGAACGGCCTGTTTTTCTCATCGCTATAAATGTCATAGTCAAAGCATACTGAGGTAACCACAAATCTTCATTCGGATATATTTCGTTATGTGAAACGCAACCGTGTTACGGTAAAGAACATTAAAAAACAAACAAAAAGAAATGAAAAGAAATTTAATTGGGATCATTTTTAACAAGCTCACTGAATCATTCGTTCATTCATTCATTCATCCATTCATTCATCTTCTTCTACCGCTATATCCAGTCTTCCCTCGGGTCACGGGGAGTCTGTGACTATCTCAGGCGTCTATGGGCATTAATGCAGGATACACCCTGGATGTAATGCCAACCCATCTCAGGACACACACACACATACACACACACATTCATACACTAGGGACAATTTTCCAAGGTGCAAATCAACCTACCGTGCATGTTTTTGGACCGGGGGAGGAAACCGGAGAACCCGGAGAAAAAACCCCCTGTTGCACGGGGAGAACATGCAAACTCCACACACACATGGCCGAGACGGGAATCGAACCCGGAGCCTGGCGGTGTGAGGCGAACGTGCTAACCACTAAACCACCGTGCCCCCGCTCATTGAATCTTTTTCATCAAAATCATCCGTTCCATTGATCAGAACTAAAACTTTCAATGAGCAGATTACTTCACATGTTTACATACATAACCTTAATATACTCCAATAAAGTATACACTATATGTATACAGTACAAACCAGGGCTGTCGAGATGAATTTTTTGGTAATGCTTTAACGTGAATGCATTTTAATGGCGCTAATTATTTTAACGCATGTTTAA
The DNA here is from genome assembly GCA_030449085.1 of Kryptopterus vitreolus. Taxonomy (NCBI): domain Eukaryota; kingdom Metazoa; phylum Chordata; class Actinopteri; order Siluriformes; family Siluridae; genus Kryptopterus; species Kryptopterus vitreolus. The sequence continues at coordinate 31,779,051 of JACRUU010000005.1, forward strand.
TTCTGTTTGATCGTTTTTTTTTTCTTAAAAATATAAAATAGGCAAAATTCAACATTTCAATGCAGCACACATTTATTCATATTTAATATTCTTTATTCAGATGTTCTTTACTACATGTTGTTGATTAGAGTTGTGAAGGGAACGTGGATGAGATACGGTATTGATGGGGCAGTTGTAACCGGTAAGAGACAGGTGTAATTTGTTTAACTATTTTGAAAGGACCCACGTACCTGGGACTGAGCTTTTTACAGGGGAGACGGAGACGGAGATCCTTGGTGGAAAGCCAGACTCTCTGACCTGGTGCGAAGGAGGGGGTTGGACGGCGGTGCTTGTCGGCGTTGGCCTTATATCGCCGTATAGCGCGCTGGAGCTGCTGATGAGCTTGAACCCATGTGTTTTCACTCTCCTGAAGCCAGTGGTTAACCACTGCGGGAAGTTCAGTGGGCTCGCCTGACCATGGAAAGAGAGGAGGTTGGTAGCCTAAGACGCATTGGAAGGGTGTCAGGTTGGTGGATGGTTTCCTTAGCGAGTTTTTCGCGTATTCTGCCCAGAACAGATAGCGACTCCAGTCATTCTGTCGGTTGCTACAATAGGTGCGGAGAAAACGGGTGAGTTCTTGATTCAACCTTTCCGCTTGACCGTTGGACTGAGGGTGGTATCCTGAGGTGAGGCTGACATTAACATTAAGACTTCTGAATAAGGCTTTCCAGACCCGGGATGTAAACTGAGGACCTTGATCGGAGAGTATATCTTCAGGGAGATCATAAATACGGAACACCCATTGGCATAACATCGCCGCAGTTTCAAAAGCAGACGGGAGTTTGGGTAATGGGATAAATCGGCAGCCTTTGGAGAAACGGTCGACAACGGTAAGTATGGTAGTGTTGCCCTCAGAGGGTGGTAAATCAGTGACAAAACTCGATGGCTATATGTGACCAAGGCCGATGGGGAGTGGGTAGCGGTTGCAGAAGGCCGGCGGGTGGCTGGTGAGATGATCGGGTGGTTTGACAGACGTGGCAGTTGGAAATGAACCTTGATGACATCACTTGTAATGCTTGGCCACCAGTAGTGGTTGTTGATAAGATTCGGTAGTGGTATTAATGCCTGGATGGCCAGAGCTGAGGCTTTCATGAACTTGTTGGATTACACGAGGTCGTAGGGTTTCAGGGACAAAGATCTTATGGGGTGGTGTTTCAGGGGGTACCTCGATCTCCTGTAGAGCTTCCCTGACAAGGGTGTCAACATCCCACTGAATGGGCGCAGCGATGATAGTGGTAGGGAGAATGGTCTTGCCTTCGCTTTTAGACGGGGTGTTGTCATGAAGGCGAGAGAGAGCGTCAGCCTTGGTGTTCTTTGAACCTGGGCGATAGGTGACTGTGAAATTGAACCTTGTGAAGAACAGAGCCCATCGCGCTTGTCTGGGATTCAGTCTTTTGGCTGTTTTGAGATATTCGAGATTCCTGTGGTCTGTGATGACTAGGAATGGGTGTTTGGCGCCCTCTAGCCAGTGGCGCCATTCCTCGAAAGCGGCTTTCATGGCAAGTAGTTCTCTGTTGCCCACATCGTAGTTGCGTTCAGCTGGGGTGAGTTTGCGGGAAAAAAAGGCGCAGGGAAAGGTCTTTTGAGGTTGGCCATGTTTCTGGGAGAGGATTGCTCCAACACCAGTGTCGGAAGCATCGATCTCTATGATAAAGGGTTGTTCAGGTTCGGGATGATGGAGAATGGGTGCAGAATGTGAACCGTTCGTTTCAGTTCTCTGAATGCCTTGTCAGCGTGCGGTGTCCAGTGGAGGGATCTTGGATTTTGTGAGAGCGGTGAGGGGTGCTGCTATAATGCTGAAGTTTCTGATAAAGCGTCTGTAAAAGTTAGCGAATCCAAGAAATCTTTGTAGCTCTTTGATGTTCTTGGGGACAGGCCATTTCTCAACGGCAGTGAGTTTCTTATCGTCCATACTAACCATCCCTTGCCCAATGATGTAGCCGAGGTATGCGGTACAGGAACTGTGGAATTCACACTTCTCAAGCTTGGCGTATAGAGAGTTCTCGATGAGTCGTTGTAGGACGGCTCTTACATGCGTCACATGTGAGTCCATGGAGTCAGAATAGATGAGAATGTCATCCATATAAACAATTAGCCATCTATTAAGCATGTCTCTAAATACCTCGTTGATGTAAGACTGGAACACAGAGGGACTATTGGCGAGTCCGAAGGGCATAACGAGGTATTCGTAGTGCCCATTAGTTGTAGAGAATGCTGTTTTCCATTCATCGCCCTCTCTGATGCGGATTAGGTTGTAAGCATTTCTCAGGTCAAGCTTGGTGAAGACAGTGGCGGAGCGAAGTTGCTCTAATGCGGCTGGGACCAGAGGGAGTGGATAACGGAACTTGATGGTTATTTCGTTGAGGGCACGGTAGTCAATACAAGGTCGGAGAGATCCATCCCTCTTTTTAACAAAAAAGAACCCAGCTGATGCGGGAGAAGTGGATGGGCGGATGAAGCCCTTTTCTAACTCCTCCTGAATATATTGTTCCATAGCCTGAGTCTCTGCGAGAGAGAGAGTGGGAAGATGCGGCCACGAGGGGGCGTGCTGCCTGGGATGAGGTCTATGGCGCAGTCGGTTGAGCGATGTTGAGGGAAGGGTTTGTGCTTTCTCTTTGCTGAAGGCCTCCGCAAGGTCGAGATATTCTGGTGGGATGGAGACACTTTCAGGAATGGCTTCAGGAAGTTAGGAAAGTGTTGGGTACAGTACGGTGACCAGTGGCGAGATTCCTCTTGCTCTGCCAGGAAATCGTGGGATTGTGTTTTTGTAGCCAAGGGAAACCCAAAATGATGGGGTTATTGGGACTTTGGATGATTAGGAAGTCGAGTTGCTCAGTGTGATGGTTGTCGATAGTAACAGTGAGTGGATGGGTCTGGTATTGGACTTTCCCCTTACCCAGCGGCCGTCCATCAACAGCGGTTACTGTTAAATGAGAGGAACACGTTTCTTTTTTTCAGTATGAGATCACCTTCAGAGTCAATAAAGTTCATAGCTGAGTCAATCATAGCGGTGAGTTTCTTTTTTTCAGAGGTTCAGTTGATCAGCCACTTGTTCCCCATAGCCCCTGAGAAAGGACATGACCGAGACGGGAGTCAATAAAGTTGACGAGAAGGGCGAGACGGGCAGAGATTAAGAGCCCATAGCCCAGTAGATGCTGAGTCAGTTGTGGTTCTCAGCGCTCCTCTTCGCAGGGCATTGATCTGCATAGGTTCAGTTTGGTTCTCACTGGTTGGGGGCGACGAGCATTGTGGGAGTTGGAGTGGTTGATCTCAAAACAATGTGAATGGTGAGAGCAATCAGTTCTCGAGACTTTTCCCTCATCACGACAAGCAGTTCGATTTGTAACTCCTCTGAAAGCCCTTGGCGGAAGAAGTATTTTAGAGGTTATCTCCCCAGTTAACTGAGCGCAGGTCTGGAACTGTAAAGCGTAATCCGCTGCGGATCGTTTACCTTGATTTAGAGTGAGGATGACGTCACCAGCCGCTTTACCCCCCTCCGGGTGCTTGAAGACTTTGCGAAACTTTGCGAGAAAGCTCTCGGATACATTGGATAGTTCTCTATGATGGTCCCAGATGGCAGTGGCCCATTGGAGTGCACGCCCGGTGAGCAGTGAGTAGATGAAGGCAATGCGACTCTCCTCTGTAGGGAACAGGTGAGGTTGTTGTGAGATGTACAGAGAACACTGCATGAGAAACCCCTTGCACTCCTTAGGGGAACCGTCGAACCATCATACTTGTTTGGCAGAGACAGCTTAGCGATTATGGCTAAGTTAGTGACGCTGCGGGACAGGGAGCTGCGGGGTTGCTGGCGAAACTTGGAGTGGGTAGTGAGCTCTGCGCGGTAACCTGCAAAGTTTGCAGCGTAGACACAAGTTGTGCAGTTAAAGAGCTCAACTGCTGAAGTTGTTCCTGATGAGCAGCTAGCATGTTGCCTTGCGTTGCTAACACAGTGGCCAACTGTGTAAAAGCCGCTGGATCCAGGGTTGGTAAAGTATTCTGTGACAGAGACTCGGGAGATTCAGGATCCATGTGCGCGCTTTTATTAGAGATGAGCAAAAAACACAACAGGTAACAGGCGAGAAGGTCAGAAGGCAGGCAGTTAGCGTCAATAGTACAGTGAACAGCAAGAGCAATAGCAAACAGTCCAGAGGCAGGCAGCAGAGAAATAGCAAAAAGCAAACGTGGGAACAGGCAGAGGTCATACACGGAATAATCACACAGGAGTACACGTTCAGAGTTCGATAGGAAACAGGCAATACTTCACAAAGAGCTAAGGTCTGGATCTGGCTTATATGGAGAGACTAGAGGCTGATGAGTGATTGTAATCAGGTGTGTGCAAGATGGCGGTTATTTGTGAGGCATGATGGGAAATGTAGTGCTGCTGTCAGGACTCTGTTTCCTGTTAGTACTCCGGTGACGGCTCGCGTTGGTGATGATCGGAGGGGTTCACAGAGGCGGCATTTGTCACAACTCTGTTTCCTGAGTATTACTCTGTTTACCAAAACTCTGTTTCCGGAAAGTATTCATTTACGGAACTATTCTGTCAGAATATAGAACCTAAACGTATTCTGTTTCCTGTAAAAAAAATATCGTGATTATCTGTTTCCTGTATAGAACCTATTTTCACTCTGTTTCCTGTTAAGTTGTTTTAATGTTGAACCTATTTACTCTGTTTCCTGATGCATTCTGTGACTCTGTTTCCTGTATAGAACCTATTCTGTCAGGACTCTGTTTCCTGTATAGAACCTATTTTCATCGATAGAACCATAGCGCAAATATGAACCTATTCTGTGACTCTGTTTCCTAGTATGAACCTATTCTGTCAGGACTCTGTTTCCTGTATAGAATATTCATGTCAGAACGTTTCCTGTATAGAACCTATTCTGTCAGAACTCTGTTTCCTGTATAGAACCTATTCTGTCAGAACTCTGTTTCCTGTATAGAACCTATTTTCCTGTATAGAATTCTGTCAAACGTATTCTGTTTCCTGTATAGAACCTATTCTGTCAGTCAGAACTCTGTTTCCTGTATAGAACCTATTCTGTCAGAACTCTGTTTCCTGTATAGAACCTATTCTGTCAGAACTCTGTTTCCTGTATAGAACCTATTCTGTCAGAACTCTGTTTCCTGTATAGAACCTATTCTGTCAGGAACTCTGTTTTTTGTATGAACCTATTTTCCTGTATAGAACCTATTCTGTCAGGACTCTGTTTTTTGTATGAACCTATTTTCCTGTATAGAACCTATTCTGTCAGGACTCTGTTTTTTGTATGAACTATTCTACTCTTTTCCTGTATAGAACTATTCTACTGTTTCTGTTTTTTGTATAGAACCTATTCTGTCAGGACTCTGTTTCCTGTATAGAACCTATTCTGTCAGGACTCTGTTTCCTGTATAGAACCTATTCTGTCAGGACTCTGTTTCCTGTATAGAACCTATTCTGTCAGAACTCTGTTTCTGTATAGAACTCTGTAGAATTCTGTTTTCTGTATAGAACCTATTCTGTCAGAACTCTGTTTCCTGTATAGAACCTACTCTGTTTCTGTAGAACCTATTCTGTCAGAACTCTGTTTCCTGTATAGAACGTATTCTGTTAGAATTCTGAACTCTTTTCTGTATAGAACCTATTCTGTCAGAACTCTGTTTCCTGTATAGAACCTATTCTGTCAGGACTCTGTTTCCTGTATAGAACCTATTCTGTCAGAACTCTGTTTTCTGTATAGAACCTATTCTGTCACTCTGTTTCCTGGACTCTCTTTTCTGTATAGAACCTATTCTGTCAGAACTCTGTTTCCTGTATAGAACCTATTCTGTCAGGACTCTGTTTTTTGTATAGAACCTATTCTGTCACTCTGTTTTCTGGACTCTGAACTCTTTTCTGTATAGAACCTATTCTGTCAGGACTCTGTTTTCTGTATAGAACCTATGAACCTATAGAACCTTCCGAGTCACAATCTGCAGAATGAAGAAGAAGAATAGCCTTTATTTGTCACATATACATTACAGCACAGTGAATTTGTTTACGCTGTGCTCCAGGGCTGCCATATCATGGCTGACCATGTGCTCTGACCCCGACTCGAACCCAGAACATTCCGATCAGCATTCCAGCGCCTTATACTACTGAACTACCCCCCCTCCACCATCATGAATTGCTCCGGAGCTGTGATTACTGTCTGTAAGCATTTTAGCATTTTCCTCCAGTGTATGTGTGAGTTTCCTACAGATTCTCCAGTTTCATCCTGCAACCCAAAAACAACCAGTGTGTGTGTGTGTGTGTGTGTGTGTGTGTGTGTGTGTGTGTGTGTGTGTGTGTGTGTGTACTGACTAATGTAAATTGTTCCAACTTCTATGCCAGCTCTAACCTCATCGTAATGCATGAGCATAACCTGGCACCCGTGAGCAAGCTTTTTAAAATGAGCCTTTACCAGAAATCTATTACAAACACTGGGTTTTAGTGGGAGTACTGGGCTTTAGTGTGGGTCACCGATTTGTGGCATCCATGTTCTCACTGCAGAGAGGACGCTCTAAAGAGGGAAAAAAATAATCGTCCCAGTCTAGAGCCATGGGATTCAAATGAAAATTAGCGACCCATACTGTATAATATCCATATCTTGTACAGTAATCAATAGGTACACAATAAAGATCATAATACACAGGTCATGTGGGCTCATTTGTGTATGTATATTATTCATTCATTCATTCATCTTCTACCGCTATATCCGATCTTCCCTCGGGTCACGGGGAGTCTGTGCCTATCTCAGGCGTCTATGGGCATTAAGGCAGGATACACCCTGGATGGAATGCCAACCCATCACAGGACACACACACACACACACACACATTCACACATAGTAAAAAGTGCTCTACTAAATAAAAAATCTAATAAATTGAATTGTACTGAATTGAATAGACAGTTGATGCCTTCCAGGCTT